>JASVER010000047.1:5061809-5281127 GCA_030449065.1 Oceanodroma leucorhoa | reverse complement strand
GAGGCGAGGCGAGGCGAGGCGAGGCGGCCGGCGCGGGTAAGGCAGCGGGCAGGGCGCGGGCTGGGCAGCCCGGCGGGTACGGAGGAGCCGGTGCGCCCGCACCTCCGCCCCCCGCGCCGGGCACTGGCCCCCCGGGGCCGCGTGAGAGGCAGGTGTCAGATCGCACCTGAGAGCACGGCGTGCCGGGCGGGGGGAGCCTCCGGAGAGGACTGGGAGATTTCTGCGTGGTTTCTGCTTCTCGCTGTCCTGCCCTGATCTATTCGCTTAACACGGCGTAGTTGTCTCCCGTGGATTTTCGCGGCTGTTGTTTCCATGTTGTTCTGCTGATACCGTCTCTGTATGCCGCAACTCGCCTTCCTCCAGCGCCTTCCTATCCAACCTGTAAAGAAAAACAGAGGGGAAAGTAATATTCCATCTTACCAGTGGCATCTTTCGCAGCCTACAGGTTGAGCAGAGGTCTTTTTACGTCTTGTTTTCAGCYTTGCCTACAAGTGTCCAAAAGTTTGAGAGATGATATTTATCAAACAGAAATCCTTAATTACGTTTGGATGGTTTAGTGAGGTCCCCAAATGCCTTAATGGAGACTGGACTTACAGTGCAAGGCAAATGGAACAGGCTGGGAGGGAAGAGGGGAGGAGGAAGCTTCGTTTCTCCATTCAGAAACTGGATGGAACAACCCTGAGAAAGGAGGAACGGCCGCACTCTTTCCGTGACATTCTGGAGAAGGTCATGTTCCGTTTCAGCCTGAGACACAGGACTGACTCACTGTCCTTCTGTTTCTGAAAAAAATCATTACTCTGTTCTAACTTTTTCTATTCTTAGGGAAGAGTCCGTTTTGCACGGTGCTCTTTTAGCCGCTTACCTGCTTTGTGTTTCTACAGTGACCAGGAGCGAAGGGAAAATACTAGATCATGTCGGAGTTCTGGCTAATTTCCGCCCCAGGAGATAAAGCAAATCTGCAGGCATGGGAGAGAATGAACACGGTGACGTCTAAATCCAATCTGTCCAGCAACAGCAAATTCCATATTCCAGACTTAAAGGTAAATGAGGAAGGGGTTTGTGTATGGGCGATACAGCAGCATTAGCCAGGGCTAAAGACTTTTGGGATACATGTGGGATTTATATTTTGGGATAATACACAGAGAGTAGAGGAAGATTGCAATTGGGAGATGAGTTGTGTTCAGTCAACTGAAAATTGATCAGAGAGAAAAGAAGTCATTGTGCTTGAAGCTGACCTTCACATTGGAAGGATACATGTATAAGGAGTGAAAATGACCAGTTAAATAACTAATCTATTGCATTCAATGTACCTTTTGCTCCCAGTCATGAAAGTTATACAGCATTGTACATCTTGGATTGTGAATGCAAAGGGAGTAGCTAAGTATCTCGAACTGTGCCAGTAAGACTGCTGACAGAAAATTGCTGTAACRTACATTACTCCTTGGGAAATGGATGTATGTGTATATTCAGCTACATTATCCAGCTTCATATCATCACATAAATAGGAAGAGTATTAATCCATGATTTTTTTATATCTTTTCATTATTTAATCCTTATTTTATAAGATCTACACCTTATTTATGTTTCACTTATGGCTTTGAAAAATCCAAATATGCTGCATTAAAGTCAATGGAGTTACCACAGATGTAGAACTTGGTTCCTTGGGGAGTTGCCATCACCCATCACTTAATGAAGCTACTCTTAGTGCATCCAGGATCTGGCTTTAATCCAAAAAGATTGTTAACAGTTATAACTTGAGCCATCCCAATTACATAAGGATGCAAGTAAAAGGGGAGTGTGGCCTGTTCTCAAATAATAACATACTGAATTGTCACATGAATGTTTCATACTGGGAATGTTGCTTTTTGCATGTGCACCTGAGATTGATATGATTTTTACCATCCATGGGCCTTATGCAGCCAGTGTTGGTGTGAGTCTGCTAATGTCAAAGGAAATAAAGCATGTGCAGTATCTGAAGAAGCAACCGGCCCATTAATATTCTGCTAATTGTTCTGTGCAAAATTTGTTTCTTCTTCTTCAGCTTGGCCCTTCATAATGTTGAGCTGGCAACATTACAAGAAAAGGTTCGGCAATATATTGCAATACCATAAACATAARATTATGACTGTGACAGAGTCATACAGAAAGCAGATGTTGGTCTTGGAGGAGACGGCTTTGTGAGAGCCTTAGTCTTTGGTAATAGCAAAGAACGCAGAGACAACTTTTTGAATTAAGTGCTGCTTCCCTTTGTTCGCTCAATACATCAGATTTGTTTGTATGGATATTGTGTGCATTTCTAGTCACTATTTTATCATGTAAAAGACTAGTCTATGCTACTTGGTGATACGGGAATGAAAACAGGAAGGAAGACACTGACGTGTAATCTTGAGACTACACATACCTTTTTTCCTTTATTGGAAAAGGCTTTTTATGCCCTAGGTCTCAGATAAAGGAATTGCTACTATTTTCCACTAGGTAAATAAAGTTCCGCCAAACTATTGAATTCACAAGTGCTAAAGACAAGTCGGTGTCCCTAAGACTCTGCCAACAGAAGCCTTAGACAGACTTGTGCATCTTTCACCTACTTCTCATCTTTTGCACAGGTGGGAACACTGGATGCTCTTGTTGGTCTGTCAGATGAGTTGGCAAAACTTGATAGCGTTGCTGAAAGGTAAAATAGATCTTATTTACTACCTACAAATGAGAAACAGGCATTGTTTTTATGGGACGGTATGTCCTTGCGTTCACCTCGGTCTGACTCGGTTCAGCCCGGACTACAACTAGACTGAAGTGGATAGGCTTTGTTTAACCCTTGTGTTGATTGTCATGGAGTCATCACAAAGAAAGGACCATTCCTTTAAATTTGGATGAATTAAGTCAGTGATAGTTTTGTCTGCACAGCAATCTGTTTGAGTGCCAGTGCTAGGGAAGCTGTTTCTCAAAAGGAAACTGCTAAAAAAGGTTGTTTGTTTTTTTTTTTTTAAAGAACATCATCCCACCCATCCAGAAACTTAAATTAATAATATAGCTTTTGGTGAATATGAAGCGCTCCCTGATCATATTTTCCCAGAATATTTCTCTTGAGCCTTCTGCCCCTTTTCAACCAGATATAGGAGTTCCAAGGAGTAAGTTCTTCTGAATGAAATCTGGAGCTCTCCCTCTCAGACTTTTAAAATCCTTGAAAATCGGAATATTGACTCACATTGTATCAAACCTAGTTATGCAGAGACTCACATGATCTCCTTGCTGATCATTGCCCAGATTGCCTTTTGGGCCAAACTGACCTGGGTGTACAAAGAATAATAAGTATAGCAAGCTGAGAAAATGCCAGGTTGTGAGATACTTCATGGCACAAAGTAGACTTTGTTGTTGAGGCAACGAAAGTACAAGTGGTTGGGGTTTTTTTATCTGCTTTTTGTTTTTGGTTTGTTTTTTTTTGCTTTGGAAGCATACCTCACATATAGTTGTGGTCTTGGTCACAGAGGCATGTGTTGGTGCTGGGGCTTTTTGCCTTTTTTCCCTCAGCCAGGACTGATAAGGATTTGCTTGTCTAAATATGCTTGATACTTTCATAGATTTTGTCTGGCAGTTGCAAACATGTACAGAAACACTTATATAAACTGTTTACATCTATGCTAGGCAGTTTGGGTAAAAAGTAAGTCTGCTAGAATACATTTCTCTGTAGGATTTTTTTTTTTCTACTTTACTGGTGCTACAGCAGGGCTGTATTAGGATGATTACATTTGATCACTCTGGGTTGCACACAACGTTGATCTTATTAGAATCACAGAATATCTCGAGTTGGAAGGGTCCCATAAGGATCACCGAGTCTAACTCCCTGCTCCTCACAGGACTACCTAAAACTAAACCATACTGCTTTTTTCAGGATTTTTAGCAGCACAGAGCAACTTAATACTTAATGCATCAAGAAAATCTTCTCCATTGTGACCCTGCCAAAAAAACCTGACCCAAATTAATTGTAAACATGTTCAGGCCTCTGGTTCATACTGCAGAGATTCTTCATGAAGTGGGGATGGAGGCAAATTTGGGGAGAGACAGTGCCAATACCTGCTATCTGTTCTAATGGAAGGTGTCTCTAGTCAGGGGAGTAGATAGGATGCCCTGTGCGATCTGGGTTTGAGGGCTGCCAAAAATCATGCAGAACTGATTTTCAGAAGGGCTTAGCTAATTCCCAGCTTTGTGAAGAATTAGGACTTCTGAAAAGCCGTCTGTAGGATCCATGTAAGATTACGGAGGGTAATTTTAAGTAAAATGTCGGTATGAGCTTCCTAGGCTCACTGTCTCCTTCTGTTACCTTTGTCTTAACTTGACAACATGGTACAGCTCCTTGTTCAAGCTGAATGCCACTTTACTCCACTAATTGTCCCTTTAATGCCAGTAGTGACACTTACCATATGACATGCTATAGGCACCGAGCAAAGGGGTCAGCGGGGCCCTTCCACTATAAGYTACTGAGGTAAGGACTCTTCCTATTCGTCTTGTTTGCCTATCCAGCTAGGTAATCAAGAAGGGTCAACGAGATTTAAAAATAAGAAAAATGTGTTAAAAAATAAGAAAAATACATTAGAGTAATAGCAGAGAATAATCAACACAGATCAAGTCCTGCAAAGACTTACAAAAGCACTTTGCATTAAATGCATACCCAGGGTTTTGAGTAGAAAGTGTGATTCAAGGGTTAAAATGCCAAGAACTTGTGCGTCATTGAAGTAAATGGCATACAGAGGGTTACAAGCCTGTTCAAATGACCTGAGCATTTATGTTCCTGCTCCTCCGAAACAGCTACCTGCTGAACTGTTGCTAGATAAACACGACTGCCAGTAAAGCCAGGCAGCGCCAACCTGTCAGCACTGCCTCCTGCCAGGACAGCAGAGAAGGGGCAAGAGTTTGCAGGATCTATTGTTCCCACATACTTTTATTATTTATTTACGCAGGGAGGCGGAGTGTTTTTCCATATCACCGAGTGGTAGCATGGATGATCCSCTCGGTCACTCTTACCCAGGGGTTCTCCTGAGTCCTCGGTCAGCGGAGCATTCTGCAGTGGCCTCAGGTTGCAGGGCTTCTGCTCCCCGCAGTATTGTGGAGGCCTAGCTGGTAGCACCCTTTAAAACACGGTATCATTTAAAGAGCATTAGACTTTTTTTTTTTTTTTCTTTTTGAAAGTCATGACATTGCAGCAATTTCAGAAGCAGAATGTGGGACTCTTCCAAGCCATAATAATAGGCTAAATGGAGTTATTCTCTTTACAGGTTTTTATTACTACTTCTCAAGGCAGTTTAGCTGAAACCCTCTCCTTGTATAACGCATCATTTGAGCAAGATATTTGCTCAAGGTGGGATTCATCTCATCTAAAGGCAGAGGTTTAAGGGTTGGATGTGAAAGCTGCTCGCTGTTGGATGTCACTATAGTTGATGGGGCTCCTCCGGGGGTCAGACATCTTGCCTCAGACATCAGTGGTACGCAGGGTGYGTGTTCTGTCTTTGCATGGGGAATGTATTGGATGAGTGAATCCYGCTTGCATTTCACAGGATGCAAGGCAAGGCACAGAGACTAAGCCRGGACTGGAGAACATTGCTCTGTCCCAGTGTATACATCCTGCCTGCAGGGAACTTGGGGCGTGTGGGCTGGAAGGGAGCCAGGCTTCACCTGGGCATCTAGGTATGTGCACGAGAGCACATACCTGTTCCACTGTCTATACCTATGGAGAGAGACCAGACCTGACTCCCAGCTATCAGATTAGCCCCCAGCTGCACTCAGCAGTGACGGAAGCAGCTCAGGCCCTTGGAAAAGCTACTGGTTTATATACTTTCCTGTTGGCTGCTTTCTCCGTTGTGCCCTTAGCCTCCTGCTATACTGTTCTTACCAGCTGGGCTGGAGTCCTGTCCTGTTCCAAGTTCCTTTGGGCTCCCTAGACATCGTGAAGGGGCTGAAAACCAGCTGCATCTACAAGCTGAAAGTTGCAGAAGTGCTTGGTGAGGTCGCAGCTGACGGGAAACTGCTGTGTGGATTCCTGCACCCTCCCCACACCCCGAGTGTGGGCAACACGCAATGTTCTCCAGCAATGCTCAGCTGGCACCAGGTCCCAGATGGTGGAAAACTGCACAGCCCTAAGAGGGCTGTGAACTAGAGTGCAATGGTGTAGATTTCTCCTACAGGCACTCTGAACTGCGCCTGTCCAGGGTCATGAGAAGAATGGTTTGGGTTGGAAAGGACCTTTAAAGATCATCTAGTCCAACYYCCCTGCCATGGGCAGGGACATCTTTTGCTAGACCAGRTTGCTCAAAGCCCCGTCCAACCTGACCTTGAACACTTCCAGGGATGGGGCATCCAAAATTTCTCTGGGCAACCTGTTGCAGTGTCTCACCACCCTCATCATAAAGAATTTCTTCCTTTTGTCCAATCTAAATGTTTTTCAGTTTAAAACTATTGCCCCTTGTTCTGTCACTATAGGTGCTGGTAAAAAGTCTCTCTCCAYCTTTCTTATAAGCCCCCTTTATATATTGAAAGGCYGCAATAAGGTCTTCTTTTCTCCAGGCTGAATGAYGCCAAACAGCAGGACTACTGACTACTGCATTCTTGGCAGTGTCAGCAATCTCACATTTTTCCTCCCCATCACAGGACTGGAAAACCTTTCTGAAGACTSTGAGTTTCTTCACAGGAATGGAGATAGAGGGAATCTTTACCTCTATGAATTACTGCTTTTAAATGGCCCGTATATCTGCTTTGCAGCACATCAAAGAAAATCCTTTTCTCTGATGCTCTCATGGTATCTGTACCTGGCCTGACGTCCCTTTCCTGAACTCTTGAAAGCCACAGGATGTCACAAGACACATTGTCCAAACGCTGCAGGCACCTTTTCAGGCTCCAGCTCATCTGCAGCTGTAGCAGTCTCCCCTCTGTAAGGAAAGAAAGGGAGAAGAAGCCTGCCATTATGCTCTGCTCCATGTCACCATGCCAAGGATTATGTCCACTTCATGTCTCTGCCAATTTAATGATCAGGCAGTTACTTTTTAGCTGTTGCTTTTTTTTTTTACAAGGTGTAGTCAGCCTGGAACRGTTAGGGAACTGAAGGCCAAATTCCGTGAATACTTCTGAGTACAGAAGGATACTAGAACAACCAGAAAGGCTCTTGGCCTGTATGAGCTAGGTACTTTGACTAGGGCCAGGGGGATCTACTGCTGGAGAGACTTGATGAATCCATTTTTTAAAATAAGCAAAAAATAAGTAACTGTGGTGGCAATGTTCTCCAGGAGGGGCTCCGTTCAATTCATTGCTCTGAATCGGGCAGAAGGAGGATTTGAATCTAGTTCTCCCMCACCTTAAGGGAGTGTCTTGTCCACCATGCTAAAGCAAGAGAGAAAGAGTCCCCTTAAGAAGAGGAATAAGAAGGAAATTCTCCCTGTCAGACAAGAGAACGTTGTTGTTTTCCCCCGAGTACTTTGTAAGAACCTTATCTCAGCAAGCCCTAAGGGTTTATTTAGCATCACATGGAACAGATTTTCAGCCAGTGTTAGTCTGTATGTAGCCTCTTGTTCCTCCATCACCTTTAGAGTTTTAAACATGGGTTTCTTGCCTTCTGGTTTCTGCTAGGAGTACCATGAGTGTACAGAAGACTGAATCTTGATCTTCTGGAAGTGTAGAGCACTGGGGAGATGATATTACCTATGTGTTTGCAGAGATCGGTGTATTTAGAAAGAAGGCATTTAGTTCTGCAATATGCCATAGGTTGTTTATCATCATTTGAATTGCAAATTAACCTGCCTTGCTTCAGAAGTGTTTTGTTTGGGCATCTCCATGTTTATCAGATCATTGTGGCAACTGTTTTATATTCATTTTGTTTCTTCACTAACAAAGCTTCTCTTGTTACACCTAAGCATAATAAAGAAAATAGCCCAGTACATAGGAGAAGTTATGGAGGACTCAAARGATAAAGTCCAGGAAAATCGTCTGGCCAATGGAGGTAGGTGCTGTGAATGTSGATATTTTAATGCATTGATGCTGCTTGTGTTTGCTTCAGAATATGAACATGTAGAATTGAAACACTCACACATTAGAAAGAACAACCATCAGCAACATTTTTTAAGAACACATCTGCCCCGCTCCCATTTTTCTCAAAGTTAGCAGAAGCTTTATCCAGCRCCAACTTTGCTTCCAGGACAGTGCTCAGCGTCTAGTACCGAACTGGTTTCTAACACCAGAGCTGTGGAGTGAAGAGGAAAGCAAGAGACATCCTTCTTCACTCCTAAAATGGCCTAGCACCCTCCTATGCCCTGTATGGGCTTGATCTCTTACAGGCAGCTAAATCTCATTCTATATGGCTGCATGACACCTGTCAGTGATCTSTTAGTGATTTGCCTTCCCTCCTACAGTGCTGAGATAGATCACATTGATAACTGTGGCTGTCTGACGTCACAGGTGGACGTGTGAGGCAACAGCTCCAAAACATGGAGCCGGGGCTGCACTCCCAAGGTGGTGCCAGGGGCCGGCAGGGCTGCGGCTGTTGGGAGGAGATGCCCCGCAGCGGGTCCTGCCCTGCCTGGCAGCRGCTCTGCAGCAAAGGGGAGCAGGCAGCGATGGCAGGGGCACTTCTGACATGACAGAGGGCYGTGGGAGCTCACTACCTGCAGCATCTCTAAGTAGTCAATATGGTGGTTTTATAACTTCCATGAACTTATTTCGCCCCTTTATTATTTAGTATGATACTCAAGGCCCTAAGGGGAGCCTGTGTCAAGGACAAAATTAACATTTAGAAACTGATGGCTCCTAGATCTCTGCATGTTTCGTTAGACCCTCAGTGTGTTTCAGGGCAAATTCCTCCCCAGCTATCCTGGAAAAGTACAACAAAATTGGATGTGTTACACATGCTAATTATAAGCTTGTAGAATGACACTTTTAAATAAACTAACAGTGCACACTCCATCACCCTTTGACTGTCTGCAGTGTTGTACTTCAGATCTGTATGAGTAAAGGATGGGGAGGAAGTTCTTTTAGAAATGTCCTCCTTGCATGACATAAGACTGACATTGGTGAGTGCAACTGCTTGGCAAGTACAATAATCCCACTTATTGTGTTTCAGGGCTAAAGGATAAAATGAAATGTCTCAAAAGTATGTTCAGGATTGATGATTGCGGTGTTGTTACAAGCATGCATTTGTGTGCGTTAGTGCTAGAGACAAGTCTTGGTCTGGTTGTAGAGATACAGTGATCAGGTTACGATGGATTTCTCAAGTAACAACCTCGTAGCTTGATCACGATATCCCTATGACTTGAGAAACAACAGGTTTCATTTATTTCCTCTGTTTCCTCTTCTTACACCATTTTCCTTTCCTATCAGCTCTGCATGTGTTGTAATAGAAGGATGTGGAAATTACTTGTATGTGTTACTAATTTCTGTCCTCTGTCTGGATTTGGTCATCCAAACAAATCATATTAAACTAACACATTAACCTTTCCAAGATTATTGACTGAATCATAAAAAATTGAGTCAGCTTTAGTATATGAGGATTCCTCTAATATATTCCAGTGTCCTTCTTCATAAGCAGCAGCAACTTCTCTGTATGAATTCTTCCTCCTCCCCTTTCTGGTTAGCAAAAGGACCCTAAAGTTGGAGACTTCCTTGAGGTCATGAAATCAGAAACAAAATTATAAGACACGACTTCTTACTGCATGGTCCCGTTTCAGACTATTAGACTGTCCCAAGGCAAATTTTGTTTTAAGTTACACTATGCAAGTTTTCTGATTTTATCTCAGTTGTATGTATTCCTGACAGCAGTTTGGTCCACGAACTGATGAAGATGGTGGCTGTGTGTTTAACAATTGTTTGGTTAGATTTGTGTGCACARAAATGCAAAGGACTAGAAAATACAGCGCTTTTAGTTAAGTGAACACACACACTACTTCCCAGCGGGCAACAGTCGGAAGCAGCCACGTGGACAAGTCTCTCTTATAGAAGGAAAACGTGTGTTTGTGTAATAAAGGGAATTTTAGTATATCACAACAGCAGGAAATGCTTTCTTGCTTATGACAGAATAAAAAATGTGAGATGTAAGTAAAGCTTTTCTTCAAAATTTGGACCAAATTCTCTTCCATTTATAGTAATTTTAAACCCAAATGAATTTTAAAAATTTGGTAAGTGTTGGAATAACTCCATTCTTTAGAATGAGCTCAAACCAAAGCAAAATGGGAAGCATAACAATTTTGAAGAATTAAGTGTTTTGAAGAGAAGGTATTGCCTCTTAGAGCTGGGTGGGTAAATCAGAGTTACAAGAGATCCAGGCTGTGGGGTTCCTGGGCAGCTGTGAGCGTGTTGGGGTAGGCAGGAAGCATCTCTGCTGGACAGGCATCTATGTGAAGTCTTTTAGAAGTGACTTGACAGGTTCCATAAATGAGGGGTGTCATTCCAGGAGCATCAGGGTGCTTGGACTGCTTGGCATTTTAAGCTCAATTCTGCTAGTGTGTTCACAGTAGTTTGTGCCCTCCCCAGGATCAGGCTGCTTAACTAAACCGCACCAGTGCCAGAGCACTGCTCAGGAGTGAACATGTAAAATGGGCTGAGAAGTCATGCTGTGCTTTACTGCCTAACATTGGAATTCTGCTGAGATTCGAGGAATGCGCGGATAGAAAGGACACGTGTAGGTTGTCGGGGAAATTTCCTATCTCCTCAGCTATAAATAGGTCAGTGCCTGTCTTTAAAGAGGCTGTGAGTACATTGTTCCTCCACACAGCCCAGTAATACCATGCTCTTTGCAGGTTTCATTCCYATTGAATTTAGCAAAGCCTAAGCAAGAAAGCTTGGAAGAGAGGCAGCAGGATGAAATCCTTGTGTCATGTACGCCATGCTGAAAATGCTCCATGAATTTTATCACTCAAGTATTTTTGACCTCCCTGCCTTCCCCCCCAGAGACCATGAGCAAGCACTGCTGGAGAACTGTGCCCGCAGGAGCTGTGTGATAGCTCTCCCTGCCTTCTGCAGTTTTGCTCCCTTCCCACACCCTCCCTGTGCAGGAGAATTTGCTGATTCCTGATCAGACCTTAGCAGGAAGGGTTGGATCTTTGCCTCATGACTCCTGTGCATTGGATGTGTGGGAGGTTTACACAGTTGTGGTTTTAGAAAGAGGGGAAGAACACTGTCATGCCAGTGCTCTCTGCCTCCGAGGCAATTTATCCTTTGCTAAGAAGCCTGTTTCCTCCTAACATAAGACTTTCCATGCTTTGGAAATCTAATAGGGTAAACTGACTCTGTTGTGGGGTGAGAGAAGCCCATGGAAAGGATAGCACTCTCCTGACAAGGGTATTCCGTATCACACGAGACAGGGTAGTACCCTCAGCCTGGTAGTATGGCAATTATGCAACTTTCCACGTTCCTTCTCATGCATCTCGGTTCATAAAGTTTCCCCCACACCCTGGAAGTCCAGCCCACAAGAAATTGCGCTCAAACCTCGCTGTGGGACTGAATTAACTTTTACTTGGCACCTTGATGGTTTTGCTCCCCATCTCCCCAGGGCAACTTCCCAGATATTCTCCTGGTCTGGAAGAAAGCCCACCCTGCAGGTGACACTGCCTCTGGCTTCTTTGTCTAGACATTGAGACCCTGCTGCTGCATTTCTCCAGCCTCCCTAACCTGCAAGGGGACAGTCCCAGCCCTGCTACTTGTTGTGAATTTATCCCATCCGATAAAGTTGCCCAAGAACACTATGTAGGGGTGTGTTTGGCACCCTGAGGGCTCTCAGGACTCAGCTTAGGCAAAGAGCTGTCTGATTTCATCAACTGCTAGAGGAGAAGTTTTATTTGGTACAATAATGTACCAAACCTTAATGTTTTCTGAAGTTAAGGAGCTTTGGTCTTCAAACAAAGCGAACTAGCATGATCCTGTCCTAGGAGCTGGGTGTCATGTGTCACCTCCCCTCTATTCTGGAAAGAAGCCATGGCTCCCTGTGGTCCGAGGGTGTCCTGTTTTGGGGGGCTGCACGCATAGGGCTGTGAATTTCTGTCGCTGTGTGCCGTGACTGGGTTTATCTATTTAGGGAAACACCGTATGGCTTTGTGTGAGATGGGGAGCTCTGTGTGCAAGGGCAATGAGAAATTCCCCATCGTACCTGAATTGGGTTGATTTCTAGTGAGCACTTGACTGAATCACAGAGAACTAACATCAGCTACGCTCTTAATATCTTTGATCAAACTCTTGACAGCCCTGAGTATTACTGAGTATTGCTGGTCCTGGGCCAGTATTTTTCTGATAGCTCTTGCTGTGATTAAATTCAGGCATATTGCAATAATAAAGACTGAGGTTAGTGAAGCTGTTTCTGCTGTAAAGAAGAATGGCTGCACCTTGCTGTGTCTTGCTGATACAGCTAATTTTACAGTAATGCTTGTACTATACTGTTAGGTGTAGTGCAGAAAAGATTTCTGGTTCAACTTCTAAGTTTGGGGATGTTTAGAAAGGTGGTTGGATTGGACGCATGATCTATGCGGATTTGATCTAGATCAAATTTCTATGAGGATTTCTATGAGGTGGGTTTCTCGTTCACTCCTGTCTTTAATGTTAATCAAAGTTAGGCCTGGGCTATAGCTGGGGACTGCTACCCAAACTTCGACCTGCCGTCTGGTAAGCTGTCTGCTTTAATGCATCTCTTTGCATTTTCAGTTGACCTAATTAGCTACCTGACACGGTTTGAGTGGGACATGGCCAAATATCCCATAAAGCAGCCGCTGAAGAGTGTATCAGAAGCATTAGCAAAGGTAAATTGTACTCCAAATGTTAAGAAGATGTCAGCACGGGGAAGCATGTCTTTTGGTAGTTTTTGGTCCCTCCTCTCATGGCAGTCAGTGAGAGTTTTGCCTTTGGTTTGGGCAGGAACAGGCTCAGAAGCACACACTTTGTACTGAAGCAGTTGATATTATTTTAATTTCTACTGTAATAATAATGATACATATAGTTAAACCTATCCAGTCTGTAAGTATATGGCACTTTATCAGATTTACTAGAGTACAGTGACATGCTTTCTGCACTTTAATTCCCTTCACTGTAATATTTTATTGTGTTTATACACTGCCATATTATTCTCCATTTTGGAGTTCTTTTGTGAAATTGTTGGCCTGACATTAAATCAAACGCATTGCGGGCTGGATGAATTATTTACACCGCCAGCCCATTCAGGAAGGCGTCATGTGTTGTTCAATCTAGATAACAAATGAAACCGTGAACTTGCCCCTTAGGTACAGCTGTAACACACACAGCAGCAGCCAACCGAACCCTGCTTTCTGCAGGGGCCTTTGCCTCAGGGGAGCCCTGACACCAGCCTCTTGCTGCGGTCAGGGTTTTAGGAGGGGCTGTCTGCTGTGCCCTTGCTGTGTTAAGGTGCAGGGGTAGCAGGAGGGGGGTGAGGACAACACCTCAAGCACTGAGTTGACTCACTTTTTTTACTTTGCTTTAGCAAGTGACTCAAATAGAAGCAGAACTAAAGACCCGATCAGCTGCATACAACAACATTAAAGGAAATTTGCAAAGCCTGGAGAAGAAAACTGTGTAAGTATAGCACATGCCTGTTCACATCTGGAACGCTGCATGGCTGGACTGAGGACAGTGCACGCTCATACCCCTTGCTGTGCTGTGGACCATGTGTGTTCTGGTGGGAGCAAATTTTTCTGCTTTTGGGGCATGCTGATTGTCTACAGACCCAGTGAAAGCCCAGGGGAGAGCTGGTGTGATCAGCATGTCTCAAAATCAACTCGGGGAGACTGCAGTTCCTAATAGGATTTTATTGGCAGTGTGAGCAGGCAGGTTTGGAAAGTGTCAAAACCAAATGCACTGTATTGTTCTGATGAGATTTCAGGGAGTCAGAAATTAGATGAGCTGGGTCAACCGGTGGATTCCTTTGCAAGACAGCTGTTTCCTATGTTCTGAACAGCATTTGCAGAGCTCCCATAGGAAGCAGCTCTGTTTTGCTTGTTCCTGCACCTCACCAGCATCCCACTTAGATTTTCCTTTTCTTTGTTTCATTCCATTGGTCCTGTCAGGGCTTCCCAAATGTTCTCTCTCCTCTCTTCAACTGCGTATGGTCTTTACCTATGTCAGTGCTGATACCTGGATTTTTTTTCCCAGGGTATCACTGGGGAGAATAGTAAATTCCAGTAAGTAGTAAATTTATAGCAACTTAGATGATGCTGTGCAAGCCCTCGGCCAAAACRTGTTCATATGTGCCACTCTTTCCTACTCAGGGCCCTTGCTCTGGGCACAGGACACAGGTAGGTSCTCGCCTTCCTGGCACTGCGGCCAGCCAGGCGGGCAGCCTGCCTACAAACCAGCCTTTACCCAAGGAAGATACTCACAGGGGTTCAAGCCCAACCCCAGAGTGACTGGAATTTTGTTCTGATATGGAGCTAAAATGAGCATGCCTGGCACCAACTCCACTGAACCCAACCAGAAACCACAGAAAAAATACTTCCAGGCGGTGGTTCAGAATGAGTTTGTCAAAAAACCGCTATCCCTCATGGAGACCTGCTCAACATGGGGACTGCGGTGCCCACGGGGATCAGCAGAGCCTTATCACAGCTACATCTCCCCCTCTCTCTGCTGAGTTCCTGTGTCCATGCCTCACCACCGCCAGCCAGCGCTTCTGGCCTGTGCTTCCAGCTTGGTATAGACAGTGTTAGACACGTTTGTCTCAGGGTGCATGCGTGTGGATAATCATGGGCGGGAGGGACAAGGGGACATTAGCTCCCATTTCCCTTTTCTTGGCACCGTTTGTATTCCCAGACCACTCCTGCAGCATCTCTCCAGCTTCCATGTCAGCTTTAAGCACCTGGAGAAAGGCAGAAGCTCTGTGTGGGGAACACGAGCAGTGCCAGGCCTCCAGCAAGGTGGTGAGGGAGAAGAACGGAGGCCTCGTGGTCCAGGCCTATCTTCCTCTCACCGTCCCGTCCACCTTCAAATGCTGACATCTCTGGTGTCTACCAGTGCCAGCTAGCTTGCATTGAACAAACATCTAATAAGAAGTTACTGGCCAGTTAATTAATGTTTAGACTGCCACAGCAAACTGCAAACCAAAAACTACTGGTTTAGGTCCTTCTTCACTAGGTCCCAGTGACAGAGAGGGCAACTGCTCTCTTCCAATACACACCCAGTGCCTACCAGCCATGCCCGGCCAGCCCCGGCCATCTACACTTCCTAGGTGTGCAACACTAGTGGGACTTAATGTGATCAGGTGGTCTTAGACTGGGAAGAGACCCACTCCTGTAGATCCCACCTGCGCATGAGACTGCTGCTCCCACTGTCCTTCAGCTGTGCTTGTCCGCGGCAGTCCAGGTATGCCCGGGTTGCTTTGATGGCTTAGGTCCATACTACCATTGCTTACCTGACYGAAGCATGGTCACACAGGCAGCCCAACAGGCCGCCTTGAGAAGGCAGGTGCCTCCCGCAAGATGCGGCAATGACTGGGAGTGGGGCGGTAGCTTCAGGTGTGCACTTCCCAAGTACCTACAACCTTACTGTAGAAACAGTAGCAGCAGAACGGTGTGATTTCACATAAAGGGCATAAACTAGCCTGGTGCTAGTCACCAATGTTCTGCCATTAGTATTAGTTGCTTTTTTATTCTTTTTAGTTGCAGTAAAAATATCTAAATGGCCATTTTAGAAGTGTAGACATGTTCTTTAGCCACCTCCTTCCTGGTCGCCTTCTACCCCAGTATACACTGTTAGCAACTATACCCACAGCACAATACCTCCAGTGTGCTGCTGCTGGGTTCCTGCTAATGTTGTTTTTTCTTTGTCTTCTTCACCGTAGGGGAAATCTGCTGACTCGGACCCTAGCAGACATTGTGCATAAAGAAGACTTTGTTCTGAATTCTGAGTATCTTATCACGCTGCTCGTCGTGGTGCCAAAGTAAGGCAATAGTGAGTGCGCATGCGCCCAATGTGGCGTTGAGTTTCAGGCCTAAGCACCGGATCCGGGCGATACTGGGTCAGGTTGGGGCAGCTCATCAGTGCYGTGGCTGGGGCACGGGTGAGGCCGTTAGCAAAGAGAAAGAACAGTTTCTGCCAAGGCTGGTGCTACCACAAAAGAAAGATACAAGGACTGCTCGGAACTCGGAGCAGGACAGAAATCGGATGTAGGTTACAGACTGGGTTCTCAAACAGCCTCCTGGTAGGAATAGTAGGAGTTAAAAAAAAGAGAAAAACAGATTCTTACTGGAGCTTAGCCAGTTTATAAAAGGAATTAGACCTGTCAAACTCACAAGGCCACTGCTGGTTGTGTATTCATGAGTGCCTGCACGCAGGATGACTGCTATCACCATCAGTTGTGAAGTTACGCAATGTCCTACTCAGAAGCCTACACAAAACCTTTTCTCTCCATATAGCCCTGTCCCAACACGCACACATACAGTACCATTCCACTTTTCTGTCTGTGAAAACCACGTTACAAAAAGCTATCTGAGTTAAGTTTGTTGAGTTTATTATATGCACATTCTTTCAGATTCCCCCTATAAACAGAATTCTGGCTTTGCAAACTCTTACCATTCCCTTGACCCCTTTCTCCCAGTGTGGCACTTSCAGTGTTGTTTTGCAGTGTTGCACCAGATCAGCTCTGGGATTGCACGTAGCAGAGGTACCACACCTACCCCTGGATCGGCGGCAGCTTGTGCAAGGGTACTGGAGCATGGGACACTGGGTGGAAGTATGTGGCAAAAGCCATGTTCTTCCCACCATCAGCTGGCTGAACATGAGCTGGCAGTGTGCCCAGGTGGCCAAGAAGGCCAACAGCATCCGGGCCTTTATTAGAAACAGTGTGGCCAGCAGGAGCAGGGAGGTGATTGTGCCCCTGTACTCGGCACTGGTGAGGCCGCACCTCGAATACTGCGTTCAGTTTTGGGCCCCTCACTACAAGAAGGACATTGAGGTGCTGGAGTGTGTCCAGAGAAGGGCGACGAGGCTGGTGAAGGGTCTAGAGAACAAGTCTTATGAGGAGCAGCTGAGGGAACTGGGGTTGTTTAGCCTGGAGGAGGCTGAGGGGAGACCTTATCGCTCTCTACAACTACCTGAAAGGAGGCTGTAGCGAGGTGGGTGTTGGTCTCTTCTCCCAAGTAACTAGCCACAGGACAAGAGGAAATGGCTTCAAGTTGCGCCTGGGTAGGTTTAGATTGGACATTAGGGAAAATGTCTTCACTGAAAGGGTAGTCAAGCATTGGAACAGGCTGCCCAGGGAAGTGGTGGAGCCACCATCCCTGGAGGCGTTCAAAAAACGTGTAGATGTGGCACTTGGGGACATGGTTTAGTGGGCATGGTGGTGTTGGGTTGACGGTTCGACTTCATAATCTTAGAGGTCTTTTCCAACCTTAATGATTCCATGATTCTATGATCAGCTTCCTGCTCTGGGCCCTTCCTCATGCCAAGAGCCAAAATAAGGATTGAGGGTGCAGCGTTGAGGGAAACATCTCCCTAGCTGGTGACTAGGAGAGGAAAGGATAGGAGAGGCTTAATGCATCTTAATGACATAACTCAGCACAAAGAGCTCCAACCCTTCTACCCTAAGCCATTAGCTTAATTAACTATATTTATCAACACATTTGCTTTCTAATATATAGTATTTATTTACTGTGCTTTGTTTTGTGTTGCTCAAAGGTCAAGCTATGTACAGTGGCAGAAGACCTATGAATCTCTCTCCGATATGGTAGTGCCTCGCTCCACCAAGTAAGTGAAATTCCAGATTAAGGTCCCTGTTTGTTTCAGAGATCCCTGCCATATTTCAGCCCCTCAATTGCTGGATCCTGGAAGGAATCACTTGCTTAACGCATGGGKTCAGGAACTTGTGGGAGTTCTATATTGGAGGTAGCATGGCTGGTGCTAGCGAAGTCTTTGTTCCCTATTTCAGTCACAGCAGTTCTTGAAAAGCAGGGTGTTGTTCAGTATCATAAATGAAAAAAAGAACTGCAAAAAGAGGAGGGTGAAGAAAGCATGAGGGATTTGCCATGTCAAATCACAGCAGTGAATTTCCCTCCCACAGAATGATTGCTGAGGATGCAGAGGGAGGACTCTTCACCGTGACCCTATTTAGAAAAGTGATGGATGACTTCAAGGCTAAAGCCAGGGAGAACAGGTAAGAAGCACTGATTGCTAGGCAGGGCAGGCTAGCAAACAGATGATGAGGATAAGGTGAGGCTTGTTCTGTGTGCAGTACAGCTGAACCCATCACTGGTTTTTAGGACTTCTTTACTGTTTGGGCTGCTGCTGGCCCTAAAGCCACTGAGAAGGCAGGGTGGGAAGGAGCTGTGGCAGCAGACACAGTGATCCTATTTAAGCACCAAACTACAGATCCTGGAGTTGTCCTTCCTGCCCTCATGCTGCTGACAGCAGGAAGCTTGCTTTCTGGGGGTGGCTTCAACTCCCACCCTCCACATACTTTAACTGGTTAAATGGCTAGCAAATTTGAAACATCYCGTACCTGCTTCTCCAGAGGCAAAAGAAATGAGGGTATATGTTGCTTGGACTATGGCTTGTGAGAGCAAATGTCATTCAATTGTAGGTTCATGGTTCGAGAATTTTATTTTGATGAGAAGGAACTGAAATGTGAAAAGGAAGAGCTGATGAAATTAGCTTCCGATAAGAAACAACAATATGTAAGTAGCACATCAAGTTTATGGCCCACATAATGACAGCCTTTGCTACTGGCATGCCTAAGCATCTCTCACTCAGAAATGGCTTTATGGTTCCAACAGACTCCTGTGGGCTCCATTTAGCCCAGAAGACTGAGGCACATGATAGATAACACAATTTGCCCAACGTCACTTGAGTTTCTGATAAACTGGGAGCCGCTAACGGGCTGCCTGAGAATTATCTCAGCAGCCCATGACGGCCTCAGTGGTGTTAGCTATGGAGCCGCTTCCCACAGCGAGCGGATCACAATACTGCTATGTCTGTTCTCATAGGGCCCGTTACTGCGCTGGCTGAAAGTGAACTTTAGTGAAGCRTTTGTGGCTTGGATTCACGTGAAAGCCTTGAGAGTTTTTGTTGAATCTGTCCTGAGGTAAGTGGGTAAACATGCAGTGCCAGCAGAGATTCCTGTAGAAGTCAAAACATACAGCTCTTTTCCTGGGGCAGTTCCTTCATGGGAGGGAACATCCCTCACACCCCATGCTCCAGAAGCTCACAGGAGACAATACAGATGACCACAAAAAAGGTGACATAGGAAGTTGATGAAAAAACAGTTCTCTGGGGGCACTTACAGGGAAGTGGAAAACAGAAAGGCACTATTTAGTTGACTTTCAGCTTCAAAAAGAAATGGTTTCAGATAAGGAGGCAGCACACCGCCACTGAGCTTGCTTCTGCAATGCTCAATCAGCTAGCATGCCAGCAGCCTGAAGAGGGAGAAGGGCAGGAGCAGAAAGGTGTGCCCCTTCCCAGCAGATGATCATGTATGTYGATGTGTTTCAAGGTATGGCCTCCCAGTGAACTTCCAAGCAATGCTGCTGCAGCCAAACAGGAAGTCTGTAAAACGCCTGAGAGATGTCCTAAATGTGGCCTTCAAACACCTGGATGAAGTCGCAGCAGCAAGTATAATGGATGTATGTATTTGGACTATGACTGCATGTGCTGTAGCTTGTCTCAGTTTAGCCAAATGAACACTTTCACAGTCCAGGGGTTAGAGCAAGCAACTCCTCACACCTTGCAATGCTAGGATCCCTGCATGCAGCTCTACTCCCTGGTGGATTAGGGGAACAGGTAGGCTCAAATTATGATGGAGATGCCTAGAGATTGCTTACATTTTCTGTTGAAGCATCTGATGTTTACAGCTAGCGGACTGAAATAGGTCTGCTCAATTATGTCAGTTCCTCTAGGTAAAAAGCTTCAAGTCTTCTATAAACATTCAGATCAACACAAGCAAAAAAAATGAATTCAGAACTAAATGTTAGGACTGTGACACCTCCATCCCATGTAAGAGGCTGTCATTGACTACCTCAACCTAGGACTTCAGCAAGCAGCAGTACTTGCTTTCTCCCTCCCCGTATCTTGAGTGCACAAACGATTTAGGATAAACCAATTAGGATAAACCAGTAGGCATTAAAACAGCCTAAACCCAGCAAGCATAAGATTCCCAGTGCATGAAGGGAGGAGAAAGAAATGAGTTGCTCTAGAGCTGAAGCACACAAAAATGCTACAGTACATGTTCATAAAGTTGTAACCAAGCATGAATTCTCAATGCTAACTGCATTAGGCAGCCTGAAAACACCAAGCAAACACCAGATTCTCAGTGCTGAATTCCTCATCTTAAGCACAGCAAAACCAAAACTCCATTCCACCTGTGGAAGAGGAACGCAAAAGCAATCCACTGTAGCTGGGAACTGTGCAACTGTTTGCTTACTGGTCCTAAGTCATACTGTTTCTTTTTGCAGCCTGGCATGGACATCCCTGGTTTACAACTGAGTAATCAAGAATACTATCCTTATGTCTATTTCAAGATTGACCTCAGTCTTCTTGACTGCAGTTAAAGAAAAATTGCTCAAGCTTCATCTATTAAATTTCAAGACTCTCATGTTACAGTAAAACAATCTTTAGCTGCTTAAAGTCAAATTAAAATGCAGATGCTGTAGCAGGATAATTGCATAAGATCTTCCTACCACTGCCAGCAATTTTTACAGTGACTTCAATATAAGTATCTCTTGTTCATAGTTTTACAAAAACATATTTCAGAGGCAGGAAGTACTATGGTAGTATTTATTTTTTTTGGTAAGTTACAAAGATGGAATATCTGTTGGACTTGAAATAAAACAATTTGAAAAGTGTGGTGGCTAATGGATCTACTAGGTGTGCACAGTCCTGTTTTTCTAACAAAGCAAACTTAAAAAAAACCACAAAAAAACCCAGAAAAAAATAGAGAGCATCAGAGCAAAACCCAAAGATTTTTTAAATTTAAAAAAAGAAAAGCCTAAGAAGAAAGATCCTCAGAATTGCTGTGGAGCTTACTGTAGTATGACTTATAGTCCCAAGGACTTGTAACTTTAGTTTTTGCCAAGACATYTCAGTTAGAGATGTCCATTAGATCTCATCTGCTGGGATGTCTTAAATTTGGAGCACATTTCCTGCACCAAATCAGCAATCAAGTTACTGTTGACTACCAGTGGTTCTTACATTGCCTTTCATGGGGATGAGCTACAGGTGGTCTCTTACAGACACTAGATGACAAATATCCATATTAAGTTATTTCCTTGAAAGGAGGGGAAGCTTTCAGTTCTTTCATTCCTTACTTACAAACAAGCTGATCACGAGGGTCACTTCACTAGACACTGATACACAAGACATGGAGAACAACAAAATATAATAGTATTTATTAAAAAAGCAGCAGCAACCATCCCTGTTCCTGATTCCCCTTCCAAGGAAATAGCAATTTCAAATCAAAACAATGCCAGATGGGAAGTGAAGAAATATTAGATCCAATTCACTGGAGACAGCACCGTGGTGTTTTTCTGTTAGCACCTGGAAATCCTCACACCCTAAAACAGGGATTAGCTTCACTGCTAATCCYGGGGAAGAGACCAACAGTGCCCCGTGTCTCCCATTGCAGCAGCAACCCCACTTCCATTGTATTAATGATCTTACAAAGTCTGGCACAGAGAAAGAGAAAGCCCCTGAGAAGGAATAGGAAAAGGAAGACTAAAGAGCATTTAAACTAAGATTGTCCATCTAATCAGGCTTTAGGCCAAACTGTCAAGATCGTTCACAGCAAGGGGGTGGTTTAGGACTCCCCTCTGCACCAGCCTCTCTATTCTACAGTTCATTTTTCAAGAGTCATCCAAAATGGGATAGCTTTTATCATGTGCACCTTTGTTACTCTATACAAGACTAACACTGTGTGTCAAAAATATTTTGTTTTATTCTTTAATTGAAACAGAAGCTGATCAGGTTCCACCTCCATGAAAAAAATATCACATTTAAAATTGGTTACACTAACAGCCTCCAGTAATACCCAAACAGCACACTATCAACAAAATAAACCCCAAGATGTTCCAAAGTAATATGCATGTTGTCCTCAAAATATTTGTTACACAGAATACAATCAAGTTTACTGGTTATGACAATTCATAGAATTTCTGCAATGTTTTCTTGAGATGCGTACAGTTCACTGCTGCAGTGCATCAAATAGCACGGTGTGTCACGTGCTATTTCTCCATAAAAAGGCCACTGGAATATCCATCTGATTGTGAACCAGGTTGCAAACTGCTGCGCAAACTCTCCCAAGAAAAGAAGTTTCCTGAAGATCTCACAGCTCATCTTTAYCCCAGTCATCCAGATCCACATCACTGAGATCAATATCATCTTCAACCGGAAGCTGTGAAAAAGGGAAGGTTCTGAGCACACGTTTAGAAGCACTTAACACTGGGACATCACTGACTTTGAAAGATGGTTACTTCATCCTGAGAGTAAAGCTCCTGCCTCTCACCTCCTTCATTCATAAAAACAAAGTGTATTAAGCATAGGACAAGCCATCAGAATTTAGACTAGCATGTTGTTTTCTACTAATAAAAATAGTCCAGATAAAGGGAAATACACATGAACTATGTAACAAAGCTACTACCATATTCTACATTTTAACTCCAGCTGAAGTAGATCAAAGGATTGTAGTAACTGTTTTTTACAGCGATGTTGAGCCTTAGAAACATAATCACTGTGTTATTACACAGGCTTTACCTTACAAACTTTCTGACATTAAGACCTTGATGGTAAGRTCAGTGTATTGCAGAACCAAAGTCTCCACAAATGTTCAGGTCTGAATGCACACACTACCACCTCCCTTACTCAGCATGGGTAATAACAGGTTTCAGCCTCAAAGGATTCAACTTTCAGATTACATCCTAACAGCTAGGCAGGAGTGTGTGTCCACAATGTCAGACAATGAATTCAGTGTTTAGTCAGGTGGCAGGATGTAGATAATGGGAAACCATCAACACAACTTGCCACAATCTTTGAAGAACAAGAATTTTCACAYTGCCAGTTCTTAGTTACTCTATCCAGTCACTTCTGAACCTAGCAAATCATCAGCACTTTTAGAGATGGAGCACCTCTTACCTCACCATCTTTGCCATCCCAAGGTTCAACTGAATGAATTTTAGGGAAAGCTCCACCACCCACTGGTGCTGTAGAGCCACGACCAACAGACAGTTCCCTGAGAAAACACAAGTAAAAGTTAAATTTAAGAAATGCCTCCCGTCTCCATCCACCTTGAACAGTGCTAGTTTTAGATAAAAGGAAGTTAACTTTGAAATCTGCTTGCATCTCTTGAAGGAAATCTAAACTGTCTGGAAGCAAAAGCTTTTCAAATTGAGAAGCAGAAAAATGARAGAGTCCTTAAAACAGCATTGTGAATTTACAATTGGATCCAAAGTGACAAACTATGTGAGCTACAGTGTTTCATATTTCAGCAGTGCCCCTTGTRACACTCATGAACAAACACAGCCTCTTTAGTAGTACGTTGTGTATCACTTGAGGCAACTCCAAGAGGTCTATAATTCTAGTTTTGGAAGTCACCTGCAACTGTTACTTGAAATCACTAGTGATCTTTCTTTACTGGACTCTAAGCCTCCACAGGTTACAATGGGTATGGGGTAATGAGCTTCTGCTTTAGACACCCCATCTTGCACTTGCTAGTTAGGCTTGCTCAAAAAGCCTAACATTAAATTCCTGAAGAGCTAATCCCTTTGCATTCTTTCAGAAGCGAATAAGACTGAATAAGGATTCCTCCCTAGGTGGAGTCTAAAATTTTTATGCTCTTCTCAGTGCTTGTTTCCTTACTTTTGGTCAATACTGTTGAGACTGCCTATTAGATTACAAAAGCTGCACACAGCAAGCTGAGTTAATTAACAGCCAGCTAGACCAACTGTGATTGTACTGCTTTCTCTAGGCAGCACAGCTGAGCTGAAGTGTCAAGCAAGAGATTATTCCAGCAAGTATTGCTCTGTAGTAAGACAATACCAAACCAATTATCTAATGCAATATAACCTGTTAAATTGGCTGTTGTGTCTTGGAAGCACCATCCACCCTCATGAGGGGGGCTTCACTAAGATGGATTTTATAGACTAAGAGAATTTGCCATGTCTGAGAAAGGCAGACATTTCTCTCACATGCATTAGTACCAACTGTCTGGTATTACTCTTCTTGCATCTGAATCCTGTATTTTACTTGATGCTCCGAGAACCTTCCATTTTTGGCATTAAGAAGAAAGTCTGATCACTTACACAGGTAAGCGAATATAGCACTGTTTCCATTAATCTAGCAGGAACAGCGTTCAATTAATGGCAAGGTGGAGAGAGACTGTTGTATTTCCTTTTGCAATTCTGACTGTCCTTTGCCATTCTCCAAGCAAGGACATGGAAATAACACTGCTAAGGTAAGCTCTCAAAGGCTCTTACACACCTTATGGCAGCTGGTGTTTTACCCAGAAGCAGAGTTCTCACTTCACTTTGACCATGCTTAAGTAACAGTTTGAGTTTAGCTGCTCTGTTTCAGTGCTGCTGCTGTGGCCTTCTGTCCTCCCCATTTCCTTTCCCCATTCAATTCTTCTCAGCACTGGCTCTTGCCCAACTACACAAGAGGCAGTTTCAGGGAACCTGAGCTGAGCAGAGCGCTACCGACTTTTTGGATGGATTGCTTCAGCTCCCCCAATTAGTTTATCAGGTGCCAGGGAAATGGGGAAGGAGAGGGTGGGAGGAGAAAGACAGGACCAGACCRAACCAGAAAGATGAACATCAACATAATCTCAAGAACCTGAGCAGCACCCATTCAGATTCCCAAACTGAGAACTTCCCAATTACTAATCAGAATGCACATTTGAATTAAATAGTATTGATGACCAAATCCCATTAACTTCTTGGGTTACCAGAGAACMAGAATTTTTCAAGATCAAAGTTCATTTCTGGTTTCAAACTGTTTTCAAAAGTTGTGCTAAAACTAMCATTTAAGTCTAAATGTCCAACTTTTTAATTCCGTCCACCACAAAAAGGTAGAGACTGCTTTATGAGTTGCAATCCTCGCTGAAATCATTCCCTTACTCCCGTGAATGCTCGTCATCTTAATTCTCTTAACACGCAAGTCTTGTCTTATCCAGGAGAGACTGATTTTGGTCTGAAGAGTCACAGCCCCAGTTAGAGAAAGATTTAAGTCACTTAAARATTTCATACCTGAGAAACTCATTAATCCCTTGCTCACTGAATGATCCTTTCAGAAGGGCAAATTTCATCTTCCGAGCATTAACAGCTGCCATTGCTGGATACCCAAAGCCTCCAATCCCCAAAGAGCTCTCAAGATCTGACTGAGCACCTGCTTCTGTCCACAGCCACCTTGAGGAAAAGATAAAATAGAAAATKAATAATTAGGATAGGCACTACAATAATTTTGAAGTCACACATATCATGCAACCCTGCAGAGTTCAAGCTGGGCTCTGAACTGCCCTTGACAGCATCAACTGTTACTGAAGTCAGCAGGGAATAGCAGGGTCCTGATCTTGAACCACGGTAACAGAAGAAAGCCCCTCCCTGAAGCCCCAGCACCTCTAGGCCAGCCCCATGCTCACAGCCACTGAAAGCTAGATCAGAAGAACAGCCACGAAAGACAGTCCAGGGAAAGAACTGTGTTACCTATCAGAACAAATTGCTGCACTTTAGCCTATATTAAGCAAGGTTTAAAATGGCTCAAGTCACAGATCTAAACATGACAAAGTACTGCCCAAATCCTACTGCAGAGGATTTCTGGCCAAAGGCTGCAAGGCCAATATTTCACTCACTATTAGTTACTCACTGGTCAGGTCTCAGTTCCTCTAATGCTTAACAAAGTCCCCTGAGGAACCTCTGGAATCAGCCAATCTCAGCGTTTCCCTCCAGGCTTTCATGCCATTTTGCCCCCTTTTCACAGCAGTCAGTGTCAGAACAACTTTCACTTCCCAGAGAAGTCCTAGAGATCCTAACCTCCCCTTGAGAGGAGGAGGAGAAAAGGCAAAGCCTGCTGGCCTGCTTCTTTGAGAGCATGAAATTTGCTAATAAACTGCAATTTACTTTTTTTTTTTTGAGAATTCAACAATCATACTGGCAGACTCACCCACCAGCAAAAGACTCTAAAAGAAACTGGATAAATACTGCCCTAAAGTATTTTAGCATTCAGGACAAGAGTAAGAGATGCTTAATCTGATCTCATTAACGCTTAGATATCACTTGTAAATGCAGAATTTGAGAGGTGGATGAAAAGAAAAAAAATCAGCAGTTTATTCTAAAGCCACAGCATCCCCTCCTGCAGTACAGTTAGTGAAATACCAAGATACACTATCCTGAACAAGGAACAACTCCTATCATACAAATTCTATCCCCCTCTGAAAATGCTCACGTCTTTTCCAAGAAGACTAGTCTACAATGACACTTACCCCCACATTTTCTTTTTGTATTTTTCAGCCATTTTTAACATGACATCTAGGTAAGAATTCCTCCCTGAAGCTCCTGTTTGTTAGACAGAATTGGGCAAGTTAAAAAACATAACTACATGCTTTAAGTAACAAATTCATAAAGAAGTCTGCTTGCTTGTATGTCTACCTGTGTCAAGAATATGAGGCAGGACAGAAACGATGCAGAGCTGATGAGCATCACAGGTACTCTTCAGAACATCTTCACTAATTATCTAGAAGAAAGCGGCAGAAAGTCAATGACAGTAAGGCTTGGTTACCCAGCTGTGACTGCACTTCCCTCCAACAGCCTATCAACTCCATCCTACAAGGTAATACGCCTTGAAGCAACTTGACACAAAAGCTTACAAGCATCTTCTATTTCACTGGTCCCCCAACACAAGACTAATTACAAAGAGTTCACAAAGTCTTCTGTTGAGACTTGCAGCAACAGGAAAGTAAGCAGTACCAAATAAGGCTTACAGAGAGCATAGTAAGATGTCACTTCTTGCTCAAAGTCACTGTCCTTGGACCAGGGCTGGGAACAGCCCACCCAGACCTATGCATGTGCCTGTAGGTTTCACTCATCGTACTGCCAGCATAAGGAGAGCCAGCAGGGTGCAGCATTTGCTGGAGATGAGGACCTTTAATCGACATTAACAGAGCAATACCAGTTTTGTGTGATCTACCTTAAAAAGGAATCAATCCATTTATCTACACCAGTGGTCTCCACATTTTGACTGTGCACTGCTACCAGTAAAAAAATTTCTAAGCACATAGCCCCAATATATGCATATCTATTGTATACATGTACTACTGTACTAACATTATGTACATTACAAAGCATACAGAAAATAGACATTTTAAAAGGATGACAAAGATGAAATAAACACCATTCTAAAATATCTTTAATTTATTAATGGTACATTTTTTTTTATTTCCTGCATCCCAATGGATTGTCTTGCATGAACCCCACTTTGGAGACAACTGATCACCATTTCAAATCTACCAATATCAAGCTGAAACTAGAAGTCCCCATACAGAGAGTGGAGTTTTTTGGACAACAAGCAAGATTAGTCATCATGCAACTTCTAATGGATGGCTTACAAATGACAAAACCCTGTCCTCTTGTTGTAAGAAAAACGATGGGGCACAGAACCCAACCTTTTCACTTGTTCCTCAAGAGAGGATTCGGACACCCTGGTACCACCCTGTCAGTGCGTTCACTGTATCAATTATGATAATCTTTCAGTCAACAACAAATTCACAGGAAAAATTAAATAACAGAAAGCTGAATGATCAGACTTGTCATCCTTGGCATTCTGCTGCAAAGCAGTGTGCAAGCAGCACACTTAGGCTGCTTTATTTACAGTTAATATAGTCCTGTAAAAACTCCTGCAAAGGACATGAAGGAAAAACCATTTGAGAAAATGATGTAGAGGTACCTCCAGGAGTTCAGGTGGTGGGGCATTATCAGAAAACAGATCCAGAGCACGACCAACGATATCAGATCTAGTTCTGCCACCATCATAATCAACAGGGTCTTCTCCTTTCTGGAAGATTTTAATTGTGGGAAATCCACGAATCTGCAAGACAAGTATAAGCCATCAGCTCAAATAAATCTGAATATTTATAGTGGAAGTTATCTGCCACTCTGACGTGTTCTAGATTAAGAGAAAGAGAAGAGATTTAACATCTAGGTGAATCAAGTCTCACAGCATGTTATGACTGAACTGTAACAATTTTGCAGCTTCCTACTTGTGCAACAATTCAAAACAAGGCTAACATACACTGAAACGCTGTTTCAAGTTTCAGGCCTGATGAATCAGCTATAGTTTCATCTCAGTTTAGACCCACCAAGCACGGCAGGTTTAAGTACCAGGAGGACTATCTTAACTCTTTGTATTTCTYAAACATTAGTTTTCCAATTTGTGTGTGGGGAGACAGCACCGTGCCTACATGGCAACAAGTGGACCTTAAGCTCCCTCTGCTACACYTCCAGTAAAACTTGCTCAGTCTTCYKGCTGACTGCCAGCCATGTGCACTTACAGGGAAACAAAGCAGCACACTGTAAGCTCCCTGTACTGTATTAAAAATTAAAGAATATTAGTTCACTTTGGGCCCACAGCATAGCTGATCTGGGCAGCTAATATTGTCGGAGTGATCCCTGACAACTGGCTCCAAGATGTACAGGTACATGTGTGTGTTCTGGAGATGCCCAGCCAGCGTACAAACAGTCTGAATGGAGAGACCTCTCACTTCAGATGATAAAGCTATACAAGACCTTATGGGAATAAACAGCCTTTTTCATCAGCAACATCCAGATTTATTCCTTTCCTCTCACCCCATTTATTTATATTGTTACTGACATTCAGGAATGAATTATTTATGGAAAAGTGCTATGTGTCACTTGGTATTATTTTTAGCACAAAACATTTAAGTGGTACCAGATTAAGGAACAGTTCAGTAAGCATTAAAGGGAAATCTGACTTACTAGAGATGGAAAGGAAATTGTAATCACTGCAGAGCACACTCACCCCATATCGGCCTGCCAGCATCTGATTGACTGTTGCATCTACTGCAGCCAGCTTTACTTTTCCCTTTGTTTGTTCCTTCACCTCAGTGGCAGCAGCTGCCCATTCTGGCTCCAGGCTGAAAAACAAAGAGTATGAGTGCTCTAAGCTTTCTTAGAGCTAGCAGAAGTATACCACATTCCTACATTCATGTAGCAACTCTACTTAGGAAAAAAAATAAAGTCTCTGCAGAGAACGACAGCTAGGAGGGTTATTCCAAATAAGACTGAAGTCCTGCATCTGAAGGAATGAAAAGGTTAATATAACTTCTGGATCTTATTTCCACTGGTAACTGGGAATTTTACTGCTAAGGAGGAGCACAGCCAGCGCAGCACCAAGGTGCCCTGAGCAGGAGAAGCCCACACAGTTTTGTTAAAACACCTTACAGAAAACTCCACTTCTGATATACCAGAGATGCAAGGTCCCTTGTAGGGGATGAAGGGTATTGTACAAAAACGAGCACTAATGGGAACGGAATTGTCAAAGAAAAACCTCATTTACTTTTTGCAGTGCCCACACCATGGGGCATAAAACTCCACCATCCACACATCGTCACTATTTACGACATTCTTATCAAAGCTGTCATCAGTCAGCTCAATCACATCCTTCTTATCTCCACCTCCGCTCTCTCGGCTCTGCAAGACACAAACAGACCCTCACATAAGAAGTAATCAAAATCGACTTCCCACACAAGCCATCTCCTGTGTGTCATGTTGTACCAAATGGTCTTTATTTGAATGAGATACAAAACGGGCAGTGTTAAGTCATATAACTTTACCATTTTAGAACTGACAATACACAGAGCCCACTCCCACAGCACTTTCAAGAAATAGCAAGTGAACCTTCTCTTTAAAAAAAAAAAAAAAAAAAGAGAGAAATCAGGTCAAACTGACTAACAAGAAGATGTGGGAACACTTCCCTAGTTCTTCATGCTCTGATCTGTCCAAGAACAAAGTGCTCTCCAACCCCCCCACCCCACAGTGCCCTGGTTTCCAGGCAAAACAAACATGTGAGTGCCAATACACACTACAGGGTACAGTCTACCCAGGTCTTTCATCTGGCCAACCTGAGGATGTTGGAGTGTACTTGCTCCATGATTTAGAAACAGCTGTAGGAGCCAGAAGCTCTTCAATTTACCTTCAGGGAGAAATCCAGAAAGCCAACTTCAGAAGAACACTACCAAATTAAAAAAAACTCTCATCCATCTAGCTTAGACTAGGACTAGGCAAATGGTACCTYAACCAGTTGGAGAATAAGGCTAACAGGGACCTCAAAGTTCAAAGGGAGATGCAAAGTCTTGCACCTGGGGAAGAATAACCCCACGCACCAGCATATGCTGGGGACTGACTAGCTGGAAAGCAGCTTTTCAGAGAGGGACCTGGGGGTCCTGATGGACAAGYTGAACATGAGCCGGAATGCACCCCTGTGGCAAAGGCGGCCAACCGCCTCCTGAGCTGCTTTAGCCAGCAGGTCTGTGCAGGTGATCTTCCCCTCTGCTCAGCACTGTGTGAAACATCTGGAGTGCTGGGTCCAGTTGGGGGCTCCTCAGTATAAGAGGCATGCACACAGTGGAGCAAGTCCAGCTAAGGGTCAAAGCTGATTAAGGGCTTTGAGCATCTGGCATGATGAGAGGTTGAGAAAGCTGGGATTACTCAGCTGGAAAAAGAGAAGGCTCAGTGTGGATCCTATCCATGTATATAAATATCTGAATGGAGAGGAATAAAGAAAATAAAAGCAGAATCTTCTCTGCAATGCCTGGTGACAGGACAAAAAGTAAGGGCGTAAGTTGAAATACAAGAATTTCATTTAAACACAAGAGAAAACTTTTCTATTGTGAGGGTGGTCAAACACTGGAACAGGTTGCCCAAAGAGCGCGGTCTGTGTGGAGTCTCAGTCCTGGGAGATACTCACAACTTGATGGGACACAGCCCTGAGCAATCTGCTCTAGCTGACCCTGTACTGGGCAGGGTGCTGGACTAGACAACCTCCACAGGTCCCTTCCAACTTCAACTATTCTGTGAACAGAGTCAGGAGCACAAGCCCTGATCTCCTGCACAGGACAGACTCCAGTTGAAAACAAACCCACACATTCCCTCAAATACCTGTTTCCCAGAACTATATCCTCCACTTCTGCCACTAAGACGGTCTTTCACCAGGGACCGAAGAGCGCTTAGAGCAGCATCGACAATTGCATCACTTGTCCTGCCACCTGCAACACAGCAAAATGAGTGTTTAAAGCATCAAAAGGCCAGTTTGAGGTAGGCCCCTGAACTAATTACAAACTTAATACTCCCACATCCTAAGGATTTTTCAGGACAAGCAGGACTGGGCTATAAGTGATACGGTACTAGTAATGGGACATCACTGACTTAAACACAAGCAGCAGGATTGACTTTACTTTTTAACTGACCACTTTATCTGATGGGGGGGTGACTGCGGCAAGCTCCCAGTAAACAGGAAGAAAGGAATAATACTTTGGAAGTGCCTACAAACCTCCAGCAACTACAAACTGCAGGTGGTACTGTTAGCCATGCTAAGACATGCACAATTTGGTCAAACAAGTCCCACCCATCTGTCCCTCAGTTACCACAAGCACTAGATAGGAAGGAAACACCAGACAAGACAGCATTAACAGCTACCATAATTACTTTATTSAGGGAAGTTTTTAGGCATGCAACACGCGAAAGAGCATCACATTTACCCTGATAATCCTCCGCTTTGTTTTTGTTGGCTCCAAATATCTTGATAGTTGGAAACCCTCTGACTCCATACTGTCCACCCAAGGACTGATGCTTATCTGCATCTACTGCACCTACTTTCACTACACCCTGCGGAAATAAAAACAAAACCTAAATCAAGACTTCTACAGTGATTTAACACATTTTATACTCTGTGCATGCTGGAGAGAGAGAGAGTGAGTTATTAGGAGGGTAAGAAAACAGTCACCAGAAGAGAGGTGTTATCCCCTGAAAAGCATTAAACTACAGAACACCATGTATGTCCATTTCTTTCTTCTTCCTGACAAACTAAATTTTAAATTGTTTGGGTGTTTTTGTTTGGGTTTTTGTTTGTTTTTAAGAAGGGGAATATATTTTACATAGGCCAGAGTTCAGCAAATCACTACATGACCAAGTTTTCTGTAATTAAAGAAATATTCATCACCAACAGCTTACAAAGCTGTGTTTATATATTCAGTTCATCCTATTCCTGTACTTCAGAGGCAGGTGAAAGGACAGCGAGGAAGAAAAGAGAAACATGCTATTTTGGGGGATGGCTGAATTCTAATGTCTTCTGGTGCTGGTAAAAGCAGCCCTGGAAAACAGTAATGGGAATTCAGAGGGACGGAATTGACTTGCTTCCTCTACAATTCAATGGCTTCTTTTAAAAAAAGAAAAAACCCACAAAAATCCTGACTTTTTAAATGCCTCTGATTGGCTACTTCTCTGGCTGGATAAGTATGATTAGAGTGATACGGTTTTGGGGACCAAACCCTACCTCCATGTTCCCAAGCCAGATGACAAACAGCCAAACTCTCCTCAATCCACTGCCACAAGCACATTTGAAAGGTTAAACTTACTTTTAATGCTGTTGCTGCTTTCTTCCACTCAGGGGTTAGTCTTTGACAATGACCACACCTTTTAGGAAAAAAAAAMMCAAAAAACCAAACAGTAATTGTCATTCAGATCCGATAACTATTTCAGAGAGTACAGAGTGGCCTTGTTGGTCTTGCAATTACAGAACAGCTGCCTGCAGCAAACTGCGCGAGACTTAAGGTCTACTCATGAAGAGAGGAAGAGGCTATGCCACAACATCACATCATCACTCAGACTTCTGAAGAAAAACCTCCATGTGTATTATATAAGTGCACACACACACACATATATGCACRCATCTTAAAAGCTATCTGGCTTTCCTAACACAGAGGCAAATGTGAGCACCAAAATCCAGATTTGCACACTAGTCTGCTTCTTGCAAGCTAAAATGGACCTGTGATGAGACCTGAAAAAATTTTTCGGGAGGTAACTTCTTAACTAGCAAGAATTTGTGGCACAACATCTCCTGGAGGTGTCTGGGGAAGAAGACCAACAGTTGACTGGCAACTGGTGTATAATCACAACATCACAAGTCTGTAGGAAAGAGGAGCTGCCAATTTACTTATACCTGTTCCACACTTCATTGCCATTGTTCAATAAAGCTTCCCGTTGCCCATAAAGCTGCAACACCACTAGAAGAGGCACAGCAAGCTTTCCCCTAAGCCTCTCAGTCCAGACACAGTGAGGCTGTTGCAATGAAAGGCCCCTTTCTCCAGAATGTGGAGCTTTGGATGGCAATAGCACAGAGGATTTGTGCAAAGATGGAGTATACATCACCAGAACATACACAGAAGAGACTCCATGCTCTGGACATGAACAGGATGGGAGATAGAGCAGCTAAATTAAGATGCACAAAGCCAGTATTTTTCAATGCAAATTGGAAATTCTAAGTGTGAATTCAGATCTGTGCTTTCACATCAGAATCAGGTTCAGAAAGACAGAAGTGAGGGGACTTCTCACTTACCTATTGCACTTTGAGCAGKCATTTTTAATACTAATTTCTGCAGAAAAATTGAAGTAGTAAAATGGTATATAAGGTTTTCATAGAATCATAGAATACCAGGTTGGAAGGGACCTCAAGGATCATCTGGTCCAACCTTTCTTAGCAAAAGCACAGTCTAGACAAGATGGCCCAGCACCCTGTCCAGCCAAATCTTAAGAAGTGTCCAATGTTGGGGAATSCACCACTTCCCCAGGGAGATTATTCCAATGGCTGATTGTTCTCATTGTGAAAAATTTTCCTCTTGTGTCCAATCTGAACCTCCCCAGGAGTARCTTACCCATTACACCTTGTCTTTTCCATGTGACTTCAATTCCTGCCTTCTTCCCCAGTGAGGATATTTAAAATAGGAATCCCAACTACAGCTATTTTGCTAGTCATGAGGCCATCAAATTGACAACTGTACTGCCAACAACTGAATGAAACCCTGGACTGATCAGCACCAGATTAGTATGCTGCTCATCCATGGTAAGAGCAAGCACATAGCTGTAATTCTTACCATGGGGCGTAGAACTCCACGAGCCACAGGCTCTCACTCTGAATGACCTCCTTGTTGAAGTTAGTTGGTGTTAGCTCTATCACATCATCACTGGCTGAATATAAACCGTTAACTACCAGGAATAACGTGCAGCTCACTGTGCCTAGAACAAAAAGCAAAGCAATCAGCATTCCTGCAGAACATTTATGATTCTTCTGTTGCCATGGCTAAATCATCTCCCCACCCCCTGCACATCAGCAGGAAAAAAAAAAAAAAAAAAGGGAAAAGGATTCCAGTATGACCAGAAAAAAAGGAAGTTAAGGCAAGATACATGCTTTCCCTCCTCACTTAAATCATGATTTACAGGATCATGTAATATATTCTCTGTGCCTAAAGCTAGCTGGAGTTATGCCACTCCTGCTATGGCTCTCCAGAGAGCATTTTGTCAAAGCTGCTACCCTAACTACTACTGGTACAAGACCAGCAGAATTTCCATGCAAATGCCCATGATCAGCTACATTTTATTTCAGTTCTTTCTCATAGAAACTCCTAAGCCAATTGTCCGCATCCCTTGCACAGCAGGCACTCAAACACATCTTTCATAGGATCACATAATGCAGGACTGTCCCAACTAGTCTTAGTACAGTTACACTGATTTTAGGGCCAGCACTCGATGCACTGGTAGTGTAAGGAGCTCCTTCATTCTTGCCCATGAGGATCTTAGTCTGCCGTTGATTTCTCTTTCTAGCAACAGACTGGAGAACAGCTAAATCTCTCTGGTTAACAACTCAAGCACTCTTAGAATGGTAAAAAAAAAAAAAAATCATTAAAAGGTACAAGGAAATTGCTTTCTCTTAAGAAAGACTTCATAMTTCTGGTCACTTCTGGATCTTATTATTGCTTGAAACTTTGCACATAAAACCTCGTAATCCTCTCTTCTACCTAGTCAGAGAGATTGAGAGATGACTTGATGAAAGATGACAAGCATCTCTGTAACAAAATCCACATAGCAAAAGATTTTTCTTAATCCACCAAAGACTGGGGGGAGTAAGAGCTCAGACACTGAAGTTAGAACTTGGCAAAAAAGATACCTTTGCTGCGAGTGGTTAATAACTTGAATAGGAAGCTGCACATTTCTCTCAGACTGAACGCGAGAGGAAGATACAGTTCAGTGATGCAGAAACTCTGCAGCACATGGTACACAGACTGCACAGSATCACCTACACTTTATCAGTCCTGCTCAAGAAAAGCCAGTTTCATTACACCTATTCTGCAGGTGAGAGAAGCTGAAAGAAATAACATCTTCCAGGCTACTCAACCAGAGATCAGGACTCAATTGCCACACTGCAACCCAGTGCCCTATCCATTGTACCACTCCCTCTCCTAATGGCTTCTTCTAGCCCTAGAACCCAACCCCTTTCTTTTGGGGTGGCCTTAGTTGGTTTCCATCACCAGATTTACACATTAGATTGGCTCTCTCCCTTCAGTATGCCCACACACAAGAAACACTTCATCAGCACTGATCAACTGATTTCCAAGGCAATCCGTGGCTGTCACAGCATGTTACGGTGACCTACAGTACCAGCTGCCACTGGGGAAGAGTAAGAAAACAAGGATGCAAAAAGCTACTTGAATCTTACAGCCATTTCTCAAGAGAGAAACCCTTCTCTAGATGGAATAAGACCATTAAATTGAAATCAGCATATTTTAGCATCACCTAAAGATATCTGTAGCAGAAAATATTCAGAAGCTGAACAAAGTTCACTCAGCCATTTCTGTCACTTCAAATGGAGAAGTTCTATCTTATGCAAAAACATGTGCTAAGGAGAACTCACAAAAGACAGCACATGGTGAAATTCACCTAGTCATGTATCACTGCATTATTTTTTTTAAAAACTATGACTCATTAACTGGTGGCATAATTTTTCCTTTCTACAGTGAAATATTCAAGGTTTAATTCATCTTTAGCAAATAAAAAGATCATTTTCCTACAAGCATCTAAGCCAGGAAAATGCAAATCTGTCCTTGATATTAAGGCAAAAAAAAATCTCAGATAATCTGATTTCAAAAGTTGTTTTCTAATGTAAGTGAATTACATGGACAGGAGCATTGTTAAACCAACTAAGGCAGCTCCATACTGGTATTACTAGTCCTCATCGAAAAAACAAGTTGTAACTCTGAAGAGCTCTGAAGAAAAGCTTTTGCTACGGGATAACGATGATGATGATTCTGTGAACTTCCTCCTTAAAATACCCACACCTTCTGCAGCAGAGCTCGGTGTGCTGAAGATCACACACCCCAGCACATGTGCACTCGGTGAGCGAGAGCCTTCCCCCTTCGGCCCTGGGCAGYGTTATCTGCACCTTCGGTATTTCTGTAACGGAGCCCGAGTGGGACCACTTAACGTGGTCTGATTTATTCATCACAGAAGACGCAGCAGCAGGGGGAGAGGAAGAGGAAGTACAATTCCCCACGGACTCCTCCTTTTGCCTTCAGTCACTGCTTTCTTACTGCCCTGACAGCACTAGATCCCAGCCCAGGGGAGCCAGGCAAGTAAAACATCACCGCTTACTGGAAACCAAAGCGGTTTTTTTATTAGGGTGAGACACAAGCACCATTTTCTTTAGTTTTTTTGTTGCTGGGATCTTTAGGCCGCCTACCTGCGCTCCGGTAACCCCCCGAGCAAGGGGGGGCGGCGCGGGGCGCGTCCCCCCGCCCAGGCGGGGCAGCAGCCCGGACCAGCAGCGGCCGAAACGCGACTGCGGGCGCTGCCCCCCACTCCACGACTCACCCGCCCCGCCGCCGGCCACGCCRGAGAGCGGCCCGCGCGGCCGGGAGCCCTCGCCCCTCCCCGAGCAGGAGACGGACGCACGGCGGCTCCGAGCCCGTCCCCAGCGGCAGCCCGCTCGTCCCGGCGCCCAGCCCCCTCCCGCCACGGTGGGCCCACACCCCCGGCAGGCCCCGGAAAGGGGGCAGCCGCCGCCCCCCGCAGGCCGCCCGGGCCCCCCATCCCCTCAGCGGCCGCCCCGCYGCCCGCGGCTCCTACCCCACCAGAGACGGCCCACGGCACGCGCCCCCATGGCTGCCCCCCGCTCCCTCGGCCGCCGCTACTAGAGCCTGCCCGCCCCGCCTCCCACGCCCACGCGTCGCGCGTTCCCCGCCGTGGCCGCCGCCCATTGGCAGCGCCGGCGCTCGCGCACTGGCATAGCCAATGGGGGGCGGCCGCGTCAGTCGCTGCTGGGTGCGGTTGGCCCGAGGAGTCTCTGAGGGGCGGAGGAGGGTGGTGGGGCCTACCCTGGCCTGGCGAGCTGGGGTCGGGGCCGGAGCGGGGTCTCGGGGTGGGCCGGAGGTGTGCCCGGTGAGCGGGGTGCCCCCGGAACGCGCTCTCAGCCTGCTTCTACAGCTTCCCAGGGAAGCCAGCGTGCCCGCAGCCACTCCCCGCCTCACAGCGCTGGGGGCTGGCTGGGCCTGGGCTGAAACCCGCGCAGGCCTTCAAGGAGAAGGAAGGCAGGGCAGTGTTTTGTCCTGTTTGGTGCCCGAGCTTCTTTTGTACTGCCTTTTAAGTGCAAACTAAGTCTCGAGTTGACAGTCTAAATGGTGTCACTGTGAAAAGCGGGACCGGCATCTAGATTTGAAAAAAATATATTTGCAAGCCACAAGCTTGCATGTAAAACCAGAAATCAGTCTAGCTGCATTTACTGTAGGCCAAGGAAATAAAAGTAGGGGGAGGGGAGGGCTGGTGCATGCTCATGCAAGTGCTGTTAAAACCTGGATAGACTGCTTGCATCCAAAAGAGGCTTGGAAAGTTTGGGTCCAGCAGCAGAATACGTGTATGGTTATTTTGTACAAAAAATCAGGATCCCAGTTCAAAAGCTCTGGACACAACAGATTCAAAAAGCTGATTGTTCCCCACCCCGCAACCATTGCACATTGCAGGAGGGTACTAGAGCTTGGGGCTATGTTGGTGGGCATAGATCCAGACAAAGGCTTTTGCTGAGCTAGGATTCAACAGTGAAGTGAGCTGTGAATTTTTAGTGTAGTAGTAGTTGCTGGACTTAATGCACCATTGAAATAAATTTTCAGCAGTTGGATCTGAAGTGGTCTAAATTTTGCCCCCATCCACACACCCATTACTTCATTCTCACAAKTAGCGCTTTTCAGTACTATCAAGTCCCGCTTTTTAAGAGTATGAAATTGTTAGCACAGTAGTGAGAACAGGCAGCATTTTCACGCTCAAGTTGTTTCAGAAACAGAGGAACAGGGATGCATGAAATAAAAGTTTTAATCAGAATGGCTCCAAAATATTGACATCTTGGCAGTTCCATCCATAAAAGGGCAGTCTGTTGAGCAGGCAGGTTCAAGTTTGTGGTCATTCCTAGTTCTTAAGATAAAACATACCTTACCTCTTATTTTACTGACTCCTAACGCAAACAGGAGCTGCTTTGCAGACCATCCTTCCCAAGGTAATGAGTATTTCTCTTAAATTTCTCTTAGGTTCCACCAGTATGATGAAGAAAGTAAACACGACACCTTGGGRCACTATTGAGCAGTTAGCATGACATGAGCTCCAGGTAAAATCCTCAAAACCAGAAACAATTAAAGGATAGTTTTATGGCATGTAAATTGGCAGAGAAAATTGATAATTTGGGGGGGGTTGGCTAATAGAAGGAACTGCATAGAGGTAATGTATTTAATTTTCATCAGTGTCATGCAATAGTAAGTTGAATGGCTGTGTTTAACATTTCCATAGCACCAAGAGGCATGTGTTAAAGTACTTACTGCTGAATAAGAAGCTTTAAAAACAGATCTTTACTGACTCTGTAAAATCCTAGTGAGTTTCTACAGGAAACGATTCTACACGAGGAGCTATTCAACATTTTTATCTGTGCTCTAGAAATATACRTAAGATAGCGCTGATAAAACCTGCACCAACACAAATATTAGTAGAGTGATAAATGACAATGAAAACAGGGCAACGATACAGGGTATTTGATAAATGAGCTGCATTCAGACAAAATGCATTAAGGATTTTAATGAGTTCACATGGGGCTTTACTATCTCAGTGGAGACAGTATTTGAACAGAGTCTCTGAAAGAGATTTAGATGCTGTTTCTCCATTGCAGCATGAACTTCTGTGATATTACTGGCAAAAAACCTCATGTGACTTATGGCTACATAAAAAGGGGAATAATGGAAACATACTTTGTCTGCAGAGGTTCATGAGACAAGTTATTGAGCCTGCATTTAAAAATGTATAGGTAATTGCAGGGACAGGATTACAAGGGACTTCGCAGATTTCCAAGGTCAGCACACTGATAGAGCAGACATCGTTCCATATATGAGTCTGTGAGACCTCATGGATGCGTGCAGGGGAGCCGGCTGATACAAAACCTGAAGTCAGTTACCAGAGGAAGGAAATACAGTGTTTGAAGAACAGTTGTACAGAACAGACAGGAGAAGATTAATGCTGTAAATGTGAGGAATATTCTTGTATTCCAGGGATCTTGCCTGGTTCCTGTCCTGGCAGATGAGTAGGAYGAGTATAACATACAGGGATTCTGGCTTTACAAGTTCTGGGTACTTCCTAACTCCAGAACCGAGACATGGTTGAGTGTTCYTGCAATGCAGCTCCCAGTAAAGCAAACTTTGCCTGAAGGAGCATTGTTCATTTTTGTTATTAACATGCATTTAATCTTAGTGGCCTGTAATTACCAGAAGGCAGCGGACAGAAGCTTTTACTGGAGGCTAAAAAGCAGGGAAAGTCTTGGAGCTAACAAAAAGAGATGGGGATAAGGATTGCTCCCCCAAACAAGTTGCTTTGTTTCCACCAGAGGGGAGCCAGCTGCTACGCAGTTTCAGATGGATGGATGGATGGATGGAGCTTAAGACAAGCTATTCTCTGCTTAATGAGGCTTATTATCGTTTAGGATGAGACTGGGGTGAAGGTTTGGAAGTAGTAAGAAAGCCTTTTGCTGCCTAATTTGATACACATGACCAAAACTGATTATGAAGAAGGCAGCAAAATTTTTGAGAAGCCTTCACTAACTGGCAGGTGTAGCCCTACAAATACTACAGGCTCCAGCATCTGCTCTCCAGAGATGCAACAGGACACAGATGAGCATGTTATGAGGGATACTGTACAGGAGGTTCATCCCCAGTCCTTTTTCTCAGTTCCCAGGATTAAGGACTCAGGATGTGAGCTCACTTTGTCACTTAMAAATGGAGGGATGGCACAGCCAGTCTGCCCAGCTCTTACAAACCTGCCCTGTGCCAGAAGGGAATCCCATCAGAGACTTGGTTGGTAAGGGGTGATGAGCACTAGAACCTCCCACAGTGACATGGGGAGACCTGCCTGGATACACCACCATAACAGCTCCAGAAATGACTTGGGATACACTCTTACAGACTGAGGGTTGAGGTAGGGGACTTCAGTCACCCGCAAATCAGCTTGGCAGCCAGTAATGCTGAAAGATTACAGCATGCCTGGGGGCTGCATTGCACAAGGCATACACCTAATAAGTACCACACACATCTATTTTATAGGACATGTCCACTCTCCTCTCCTAGGAGCAAGATGAAGCCAATATAACCACTTGAGTCCAGTCATCTGTCAGACTTTTGAACAAGCACTAAACCCTGCACATAATCCTGTAAAAGCCTAATACAAACATCATTTGGAGAGCCTGCTGCACCCAGCTCTCCTGCCTGGCTGTCCTTTTGAGCTGTGATGCCTGCAGACGGCAGTTAGTTAATACATAAGAGAGAGAGTTTCCAAAATTTGTCTGGAAGAGTGCATGATGACAACACTTCCTGTGCCCGCAGTTCCAAACAGGGAGTAGGAACAGAATGGAAAAAAATGAATTCTTGTTTTGCAGAAAAAAATYGGAGGTGCTTCTTCTCTGTTTTCTTCAGCTTGACCAAGYTACTTGCGAACACAGCAAGTCTCAAACCTTCTAGCTTCAACTATCTGACAGGGCTTGGCAGCACAGAAACAGCATTTTCAGCAGCTACTGCAAAATATTTAACAGCTTCCTGACAGATATACCAGAACATTCTGGTTAAAAAAAAATAAATCCAAAAGCCATTTCAACTAAACCAGTAAGTTTTTCAGGAAGTAACATGGTGCTTGGTGGGGAGGAGACCACATGGTGCTTGGTGGGGAGCACCACGTGTGCTTGGTGGGGAGGAGACCCCAGACCACAGGATACTTTAGGAGTACATCCAGGTGATTAACATTACTGCAGTTGGGCCTCACTTCTGTGCTAAACTTGGAAGTTCAGTCTGTTCATGAGGGCTGACTAAATTGTATATGGTTGTATRGAAGGCCAGACTGTCTGTTGCTTTGCAAGTCACCTTGGGATTGTCAGGAAAAGACAARTATAATAGATACCTAATGTTATGGAAGCCCAGTAAGCTTCATTTTTCAATTTAATGGCTGGCTTGTTTTATTTGACTGTTGTGGCAAGGAGAAAAATCTGTTGTAATAAAGTAAGCATAGCTGTATTTCCTTAAGAAAAATAGGTTTGATTTGAGTGTATCACATATAGGTTGACCTGCTGTGTAGAAAGACCTTGGAGCTCACTGTGAATTCCCATGAGCACAGCTTGTTCTCCTTGGTGAGGAGAACCTCAGTCCTGCAGCTTGAATTCCCACTGCTCCTATSCTGAGGAAGAACCAGGGGAAATGTTGCAACCAAGGAAAATTGCAACAAGGGAAATTCTGGTTAGAYGTCAGAAAAACATCTTTCACTTTGAGAGTGACTGAGCACTGGAGCACAGAGATTTTGGAACCTCTGTCCCTGGAGGCATTCAAAGCTCAGGTGAATATGACCCTGAGCAACCAGACCTAACTTTGSCTCTGAAGATCATCTCCAGTGGTCCTAACTAACTCTCAGAAGGCCCATCCCTGCCATCTGCCCTAGCAGTGAACACAGCATTACTAACGTAGTTAAATTTTTTTTTTGCATGACAAACTATTTCTGTGCAAGGCTTTCTGATGAGGCAAGCTTTTACCATGCACAGGTTTTTGCCTGTGCGTAGTTGTACACRTCTAATCACTGTAACTCTGCTAGACAAGCACTGCATGTGTATGCACAGCATCTCTATGGCCACTTAACATTTCTGCTCAATGAAGTCAAAGTGTCAGCCCATTGAAAAGCTAAGAGCCAATGCCACAGACCTGAGTTAAAACTCCTGTCAGATTGTATTAGAGGGAATGTAAATAAGTTAAAAAAAAATCAAGTGATTTCTAGTTGTCTCTGAAGGGCTGAAGCTACATAAATCTTGCTACAAACACGTATTTTCACAGAAATCTGCATTCTCAGACCTCTTGGTGTYTTGCTTAATAAGTCATTGAATATAGAAACCCTGTTTCTTTAGCTCTTTTGGGCTGTACTGGTTCTCTTSTACTCCTGAACAGGAGAGTTCGCCTTAAACCCTGATAAACATGTCTCATAAAGCCAGCCTGGCTTTGCCTGTGTTATAGTGGAGCTTTTGGAAGTGTTGATTTTAAAGGTTAATTGAGAAGAGTAAAGAATCGGAGGGAACAACACTAAGAGAAARCATATATTGAGGGAGGTGAAAAATACAGCAGAGTACGTACACCAAGGGAAACTGTAAAAAGAAGGGAAAAATACGAAACGTGGCAATGAAGGGGAGCATTTCAGAGGTTTTATAGGTGTAGATCTCTACTAGCTTGCTTGTGTCRGGCAGGTGGAAGCCCAGTCTGGCTGGAAGGGGGAGCCTGCACACCCAGCCAGCTCCAGCGGTACCTGCGACCCTGGGGGTGCTGGCTGATGRGGCAGGGTGCTGCAGCCCTGTCCTGCTCCTCTCCTTTCACCTTGGTCAGTCCAGGCTGGCAGTACACTCYACCAGAGTATTTCTGCTCAGGCTGTATTTTTGGCTGGCCAGCAGACTGTGTGTTTACTGTGATTGACTGCTCTGCCTTATCTTGTCCTGAAGGCACAGGCTTTTCGACGTGGCTCATCTACTGCACTGGCAGGAACACATATAGGACACTGTAAAAAATGATAAAAAGCAGTGAAGGGAAACTCAGACTCAAAAAAATGGTATCAGGACTGAACTGTGCAAGACGTAGTTTTGAAAGCATAGCCTGAATATTGGYTGTCGGGCTGTGGACAGTACAGGCAAGGTCGCAATAAAATAGAAACATATCTGATTAGGACCAGGATCAGGAACTCAAGGAAAAAAGTGCATCAATGAGATCCACAGGCAGTGTTATTCTGGAAGTTGCTAAATATGAAGAAGTAGATCAAAGACTTAAGGGAACCATCAGYGAGATCAGTGAGGTTGGGTCTGGGGAACTGCAGGCCAGTCTGCSTGGGAGACTGGCTCGAACCTCTGGCACTCTGAGCCATCACACCTAGAAATACTTGRAGGTATAATCCTGACCCCACTACAAACCGTGGCAAGTTTCCCCTGCTTTCAATAGAGGAGGGATTTTTGTTCAGTTAGTTCTGGTGAGCAGCAAACATAAAGCAAAGGTAAAGGCACTCTATGGAGTGGAAAAGCTGAGCTAGTTTCTGCTCCCACATGACTCCAGGAGAAGGAGACATGACTCAGATGAAAAATAAGAGATTAAAAATTGTAATTTACTGCCTCACTAGCAACACATTGATACATTGCAGGTTAATGTGGTGGTAAGAAGCTGTTCTGCCTAACCTTGTGAAGTTGTATTTTAACTTACAGTAAAAGTGAAGAAGTTAATTTATGAGTGGCATGGAGACAGCAGATAGGGAACAGCTGCTTATTGTGTAATACAAGAACTAGAGTTAGTCATTAAGAAACAACAAATGAAAATAATAGGTGTGTAGTTCAAAACCAAAAATGCAGATACTTTTTCCTATGCATAGTTAAATTATTAGAACTCCTTGCTGCAGGGTATTTTGAATGGTAAAAGTTTAATTGGATTAAAAAAGTGACTGGAGAAAGTCATGGAAAGAAAAGCCACTCGTGGCTAGTTAGCCATGAACCCTGTCGTGGAAAGCCCCTTAACCACAAAATCATGGGGGCTGAGCCTGYGCTGGGAAAATGTATCTATTTTTTGTTGTTATTAGCTTCTTCCAAGATACCTAGCTGGATGCCTCGTTAGCCTGCTTTCATATTGCATTTTATGTTGTCAAATGCATATCTATCTATCATTAACAAGCTAATTATTTTGGGGATGGGGATGGAAAAAGCTTGTGTAGGGCAGTTACGAACAAGCTTGTTTGCTCTTCTGTAATTTCTTAGCCTGAGGTGCTAATGGGCAACAGAAATTCCCTCATTAGCTGAACAATATGTAAGCCTGCTTTTATTTGCACCGTGACAAAAAAATTGAAACTGCTTTGCTAAAAAAACCCAATAAACTGAAATTGTTTTAGAGAAGGGCATTAAGGTGACGGAGGTTTAGAAAGATGAACTGGAATGACCGGTTTCCTAAGTGATGAGAAAACGCTGAGTAGGTAGATGAAAAAAGATTACAAATATCTGTATAGTACAAATATCCACGTGGTAAAGGAATTTTTTTACTAGAGTATGTGGAAGCAGAAGAAGGAGAGGTGGGAAGAAATGAAGGACAAGTTCATTTAGGCTGTTTGTTGGAAAAGCTACTGAGAACGGCAGAGCCCAGGGGGTGGCCCCTGATGCCAGGGGTTTCTCTGCGTTAGAGCTGGAGAGAGAAGGGCAGACCTCCATATTTCCCTTTCCCTGCCACCCTTTTTATACTCCTCTCTCTCAGCAGTGGTGCAGGGTATGGCCCTAATGAATCAAGAATTATTGCTGGTTACCAACTAATGCAACGAATACCCACTAGATGCCACTGTGCCATTTCTCACTCTGTGTAAGACTACATGCCCTTCGCAGACCGGAACAGAATATGTTCCTTTCAGTGGCAGCTCTGATGGTGCTTTTAGCTGAYGGGGATCTTGGCAGAATGTTTGAAGATGTGTGTGAGTGGTTTTGTGTGCATATGACCCAACAGAGACTAGTGACAACACTGTCATAGAAAACAACAGGACAGGTTATTCATTAGTGAGGTAATGCTGAAGAGATTAATTGTTATACAGTAGAAAGCAGCAGTGGCCATTATTTTATAAGAAGTTTGTAACATTTCCCTGCAAGCTCTTCTTTGCGCTCAGCCTGAGTTGCCACATGCCTGTGTCTGTAASCTCGGGGACGGCCAGTGAAATCCTCACCCAGGTCTACTGAGTAGGGTTACAATCACATAAAAGCYCTGTAATGCACCTAAGCATTAGTAAAAAAAATTACAGATGGCACCTTCTTCTGTGTTGCCTCCTTGTGACGTTACCTGTGCTGTCATATGCAACCTCTTTAATCACTGTTAACTCAGAAGATTATAGTGAGGCTTAGAAAGTTCTGGTGGGGTTAAACCACACTATGCCCAAGCTAAGAGCTTCCCCTGGGCTAAATATCCCTTAGAGAAGATTTAGGGCATTAGCCCTTTGTTTGCTTTGGAATATACTTTCCTGTCCAATTTCAGCTGTAGTTTTGTGCTGACTTTTTCTCTCAACCTGACCCTAAACCTAATCCTAGAGTGTCCCTCGGACAGGGCACCCCAAACCTTCTCCCAGTTATGCCATGTCTGAAGGAAAACACTTTCTGCAGCCCTCTCTGTCTTCTTCCAGTCCTGCTCCAGCTGTGGTTTTGTTCTTGCTCTCAGACCTAATCCTGACCCTAGCAATAAGCTAATCCATAGACCAGAGGCCCTGCTCAATCCAGGGGCTAATTATTCCTCAGATAAGAGCTCTGTTAAAGCCAATGCTTTACTTCAGTGTTAGGTTGAGAGAAAGAGAAAGCCCAGAGCTGCATGAGCAGGGCTGACAGCACTCTTACAAAGTGACTTCTGGCATGAGCCCTTAGTTTACTTGGAAAGACACTTTCCAGCCCTTAACAGCTGTAGCTTTGAGTTTATCTCTTGGCTCTGAATTGAACTGTAATCCTTGGCTGGACCTTAGGCTGAACCTTAGGCAAGACCTACCCAACCCTTTCCTCCAGCTAAACAGTCCCCATGGCAGAGATCTTTCTGCAGCCCCGAGCTTTCTTTGGCAGCCCCTTTCCAGCTCCACCCCARCTGCAGCTCTGGGCTGTCCCTGTCTCTCAGCACCCAACACTAGGCTGAGCCGTTGGCCAAAGACCACTTMGATATGGGGATGAAATCAGCGCCTCTAATTCACTTTAGCTGGTGGATCTTTGACAAGAAAACTTTCTAATAGATTTGTGTSGGTGTGCACGTTTGTTGAGTTCCAGAGAATTTGCAAAACTTAGCAAACTTGCAAAATAAAACCCCAAAACCCAAATAGTATAGGTTACTCATCTTCTTAGTATTAGCTTGATAATGAGTAACCTGTATCACTTTTAGATGTTAYGCACTGGAAAACAAAATAATGGCTTTTATCTTGTAAGGGGTCTTGTGACTTTCTCCTATGCACTCCATTTTGCTCTCAGCCTTGTTTGCCACATGCACATCTTTGTGAGCGTATGGATAGTGAGAGCTACAGTGCAGGCACATGTCTGTGTGGCAGCTCTGTGTATGTTTGATACTGTGACAAAGACAAGATGTGACAGATAMAGAATCTCTCAGGAAAGATGCTAAAATGAAACAGCAGCCAGTTTTGCTTGAGTCCTTCCAGTACAAAAACCTTTAAATGTAGTCAATTGGGTGTTAATAACATTGCAATTTGCAGAAGACCCATGGAAAGAGAGGCTGAGCACGAGCAAGGTGGCAACAAAATGCAGAACCACCATGAAAGCTACAGGGGTTGCAGCTGGCCAGGCACAGGGGTTGCAGCTGGCCAGGCTGGCCAGGCCGGTCGTGTGATGAGCCAGAAGCTGGTCATCCCAGATGCATACTTGCATTTTTTGCTGCTCTGTTTTATTTAGTATTCCAGTAACTTGCTGGATGCTATATGACTAGAACCAGCTAGGATCCTAACTCTGCTGCTCCTTTGCCTACACTTGTTGGTTTAACAGGTGGAATCCAGGCTTTCCCTGGAGTGRTGCCCTTTATTTTTCAAATATTGGTTCAGCTGTCTTGTGAGTTCTGCAGTTTTTCATTTGAGTGACAAATGAGTGACAAGCAAGAAATCAAAGCACCTTATCTGCAGACACCAACTGGTACTCTGTCTGGACTCAGCTGATGGCATGTGATGGCAAGTATGTGAAATCTGTATTAAGCATCTGAAAAGGCATGTGTTTTCCTCATGGTAGTGTTTGGATCCTGCTGGATTCTAGTTCTTGCTGTGCCACATGTTTTCTGTGCCAAAATTTACAAGTCTGTAGACTAACTTCTCTTCTTTTCCTCTCACTCAGTCTGCCATTGTCACTAATTAAAACATGTCATCCATGAGAAAGCTAATTATCACTACTGTACTGAGGAGCAGGCTGAGGAAAGGGTATTGCTGGCAGATCAGAGCTGACACGTGTTTATTGTTTGGAAGCTAGAGGTGTAGAGGACTATCTCATTTTTACCTTTTTATTTTTCCTTTTTTTTTTTTTATCAGGGAGGATGACTTGATCGGATCAAGTCCTCAGAGGAGTCCTGGGGGCTGTTTTCCTAACTAACCTGCTTGTGTAGTACCAGAAAATGCATTGCTTCCCAAAAGTTTTAAAAAAAGAATATTTGGAARGTCTTTAGCCAGCTGTGCCTGTGCAGGGAGGCATGTTCATTTAGATATTCACACATCTGGAAGGGGATGTGTCTAGAYGAATGGAGGGAAGGAAGTAATAGAAATGGATGGACTGGAGACCCCTCACSCTCTATGTTAGAGGGACTCTGGGAGAGAAATTAGAGGATCATTTGGGACGAGAATATTGAATGCCTGTGGTCAGGTGGAGGCAGGGTCTCTCTTACCAGATACCCATCTTGGACCTTAGAAAACTTTTCCCCAAAAGTCTATGAATTAAACTAACATAACTACTTTGAATACTTTTTTATTGCAACAAATCAAAATCCTCTGAAAAATATGTTGTAGTTTGGTGCATTTCAAAAATTCTTGATTAGTTTGAGTCATGAACTGAATCGATGGCACATGAACAGATACCTTCACTATAGGACGTTATAGGGGAGTGGGGAGTGTGTGAGGAATATGATCTTTYCTTTTTTCACTCAGTGGTACTGCAGGATTGCCCAAGTTCAGTCTGAGCCTGCTGCTCCTTGCAGTGCTCTGAAAGAGCTGGTAGATGGTGCTGCTTACCTTTGATATACAGCATATTTTATCGTACTGTTGGTGCTGTCAAAACAGTTTGTTCATACAGTTGCTGTATGCTGGAGAATGGAGATCAAGGGAGGAGAAGAGTAAAAAGGGGTGAACAGGAGTTAGTCTTACAGTCCTGTAGATTTTGATTGAAGATAACGTAAGTAAGGTTAGTTGGAGCTACTGCATTAACATGACAAGTTGCGTTGTTTGCTAACATTAAAAWTGAAACTCGTATGTGCAAAATTAGACATACTGAGTCATATTTTTTATCTGAGTACTCGTAAGTTGCTGTAGCCGTCAACTTTAGGGCAAGAAGGGTTCATTCTGCTAGTCTAGGGTGACCTGGGTCAAAACAAAGGTCGTCGGGCTTCCCCAGATTTATTCCTGTCTGAACTAGTCCATATCTTTTAGACAAACAGACAACTGCAGTTTAAAAATGAACAAAGGTCAAGAGTTAGATCAGTATTAATTTATCCCAGCTGAGAAAATGACACTTTAAATTTTGTGCACTGAGTTTTACAGYGCTTCTGCAGAAGAAAAAGCTCACATTGCCTCATATTGCATCACATCATTGTAGGAAATAATGCTGCACCATTGTAGAAACAATATTATAAAGCTCAAAGCCAGATGCTATATGTAGAGAAAGGTTATTTGGTTTACAAAAAAGCCAGTTTCTCCCATCCTCATACCTGCATGATCTCAAGCACCAAGACATGTCTGTCCAAGTAGCCTGCCCAGCAGGTTATTAGGAGGCRAGGTATACTGTGGGTAAGTATCACTATTGTTAGAACCTGTGTTTGAACCTCTGAGCCTGTGCAGCTCTGGTGTTGCACCCTGGCTCTTTGMTCTTGCAGTAATCTGCTCAGGATATTTCTGTTAAACTCCTCAAAAAACCCAGGTGCTTTCCTTACACTGCTGTATATGAAAACAGTAACACCAACAGTGAATGCAAAATACAGAGCCTAGATTTCACAAAGGGGAATAATTTACAGTTAGTTTTATGTTATATTTTTAACCTTAAACATATAAGGCAAATTTTGCTCTTTTTACTGCCAAATTGATCAAGTTCAATGTAATTACAGTAGAACTGCTGAGGGGAAAACATGACTTTTTTGGTTTCATTGCTTTGAGTTGTTCATATACTGCATTTATACCACTACTGGTAAACTAAGCAAAACCTGAATCCCTTTTTGGCCTTGAGGCCAATTGGCCTGGTCTGGCTATTACCACGCTATGGAGATCTTCAGCTTCTGAAAAATGTTTTCACCATCTGGACTGATCCCTGGCTTGCATTAACTCCAAAACTGTACCCAGGGATTTTGTAGGGAAGTGTTAGTTGGCCTGGGACAAAATTGTAACGTGGATTATTCTGATGATGTAGCCACTCTAGAAAATCAAGTGTCCTACGCCTCTAGCTTATCTTATTAGTACAAATACAGTCTTAGAGGTTTCAGCATAGCTTGTGTTTTCRTGGTAGGTACAGTTCCTACATGACTTCTAGAGCCAGGAGACAAGATGYAAAGTAAAATTTCCATGTGACTCTTTTCCTTCCACAAAACCCAGTAACTTTTTTACTTCATTCATTTTTTTAAGCTATTTATTTAAGTGAGTTTCTTTCTGATTAGAAAAGCCCAGTGGACAAATGCAGAAAAATAAGCATCTAGCATGGGAGTCATCTGCCTAACTTCCATGTCTAAGAGTTACGTAGATGATGGGCTGCCTTTGTAGTTAAGAAAGAGAGATAACTACTAATTTCTTACCAAGACGGGTATCTAGGTAGGTCAGGTGAGGTGCATATTTCTATCCAGGGACTGTACSAAGAACCTGGGTGAATGCAATATCTAATCTTCAGGTAGGTGAAGCGCGAGCAAGTGGATTCCTGCCCATCCTGGCTAATACAAGCTCCTCCAGATACTTTGCCCACATATGGCAAACTCCTCAGTTGTTTTGGAAACCTTCTGTTGCAGAGAACTCAAATGATTTTGGTGGCTGTGAGATGTGCTCATGGAAATATCTACCGCTGCTTCCTCAGGGGTTACAGGCACCACCAGAGCTGTGCGAGATTGCCGCTTTCCCCTCTGTTTTACGTAAGCCGTGCAAAGAGAGACCTTAAACTTGCTTTAATCATCAGTGATTCATCTCCCCTAGTTTGTGTCAAAAAATAATTAACTTTGGTTTGCTAATCTGCATATCTCATTAATGCAGACTCTAAAGGCAAGGAAATAAAGAGCTGTCATTCAAAACCACTTCATCCTGTTCCTGCTGTGAGGAGCTGGGGAAGAGCTCTCCAGGCGGGACAGGTGGGCGAAGGGAAATGGRCATGGGAATCAGCAGGGCGGCTTGGCTGCAACCACTGTCTCCATCCCCCTGCCCTAGTCTTATTTTCCGTTYCTTGTTCATACCTCCTAAGACAGGTCAGTGCAAGTCTTGTATGCTGCTACAGGCTGCGGCTGCACCTGGAATAAGCCAAAGAAGCAGAAGAACGAGTTGTTTCTAGTGAGGCAGAGGCTAAATCCTGACTCTTCCCTCTTAAATCCCCTGAGGCCAAGCAGGAGAACTTCATGTGGATAGAGAGGTCTCAAAATAACAAAGGCTATGAACTTGCTGCTCTGTTCTGTCAGAAAGGGAATGATTCCCCAATCTGAGCTTTTCCYGGCAGAGAAAAATTTGTCTAGGATTCATGTCAGGTAAACATACAGAGGTCACATTCTTGTGGGTGAGTTTTAAGCTGATCTCTATTTGAAGAATAACGCATGTAGGCTGGGCTGCAGGTGATGAGAAGAAATCCTTAAAGCTGAGACTAAAATACAGGATAGATTCCTAGCAGTAATTGGGGGAATATTTTTCTAAAAATATGATACAGACAATTTAATAGTCCCCTGAAGAGTTACTGCAGGAGTTATGGAGACAAAATTTAATCATAAAAATGTGAACTAAAGGGATTTTAGATTCTGCTTTAATTACAAATTTCAGTGAAACATCTGCTATGACATTGTTACCATCATCTCCTTCATCCTCAGCCATGACACCGTTCATTCTTCCAGAGCCAAAGCGCATCTATTAATTTAACAAATGACTTCACATAATTTGGAGAGGAATTTTACTATTTCCTAGAAGGAGCTAGCCTTAGACTTTCATAGTAACAGCAATAAACACCAATTAATGCAATAAATAATTATCAGCTGCTCCTGGCCCAATGTGAGCTTACCTTTCTATGAGTAATATGTACTTCGTTAGGACTGCACGTCACTGACTGGACGCTGGCTTGAGGTGAGGCTGCCTGAGCAGGATATGCAAAACTACAGGACGTGACATGAGAAATTGCTGTATGTGGCAGCTGGCAATGTGTGAGACTGCCAAAGTTACAGATAGCACTGTGAGGGAAGGCTGGATTTCACAGGTTGTTGCAGGGGAGCTATTGGAGAACTGGCTGAGCTTCACAGATAATTGGAGGGACATTTTGGGGAGTATTTGGGACCTCTTGGGGAACAGAATCTTGCAAGTCCAACAATGCCTAGAGAAGCATGTCAACAACAGTATCTAAGTCCAAGGTGACCTAAGTGATAGTATCAAAAAACCAAATTTGGGTGCAGATGCAGGAAAATGGGGACAATAAGAAGAAAGCATTTAGGGATGGCTTTGTTGAGAGAAGACTGAGGTGAAGAAAGGGAAGTACAAGGGCGGTGAAAAGGAGTGTCAATAAGTGAGAAAAGGAATAACAGCGTACACCAATCTTGGGAGCAGAGCTGTCTGGGAGTGCCCGATGGCAACCCTGTGTGTTATCACCACCTGCTCCAGCAGGACAATAAACCAGGTGTGTTGCTCTGACCACGTCACACCAGCCAGTCCTGCCTCTGTGATCAGGGAGACCAAGATGGGAGAGAGGAGGGATACTCTCCTGGCCAGCAAGCAAACACCTGGATAGACGGATTGAGCATCCTGGTATCTCTGTGTCAGTGCCTGTTCCAGACCTGATAGCTTTGGCAGCTGTCCACTGCTTCGTAACACATTTACTGTGTTATCTGGAAGATGACATAACTACAATACAGTCCCAACCATACCAGAGTAAAAGTTGAGTAACTCTCAACTTTTGAGATTTGAATACAGGTAGGATTTACCCACTCTGAGTATGAGCAGAACGTGTTTTAAAGTATTTAATACAAGTTCATCATTTCCAGACAAAGCAAGGCAGTAAAACCAAACAGAAGTACAGCTTTTTCCAGCCCTGCTTCACATCCTGATCTGGATGCTGTCTTTCAGGTCGGTTAGCTCTGTTCTTAAATGCACAGTGAAGCTGCAGAAACTGTGTGTAAAGACAGTGGTGAATTCGATGTGGAGTCCTGACTCTGGCACCATTCCTGTATTTGAGTGCGCTGACTGAACATCCCTGTTAAAAGAAGAATGCATCTGGATTCATGTCAAAAGACTCTATGAATTTTTTGAAAGCATGGGAAATATCTCTTCTTTTTTTCCAASCCAGGTTGCGGTGCATGGTTACATGACTGGTTTTAATGAATATTTTGGTTGCATCAGTGTTGCTCTAGCACACATATACAACAGTGAATTTTCCKTGAGCCCCTGGAGCTCAGGACCTACAGCAGTGAATGAACTTTACTGACCATCTCTGAACTCAGGATTTAGCATCATTTAAGGGGAGGGTAAGTCTGCACATGGCAAACATATGTCATAAGTAGCAATTTCTTTGTTTAAAAGAAAATAGGAAAGCCTGTTTGTGTAGCCAATAAGCATAGACCGTGCTACTTGCTCTAACCAACGAGTAAATTGAGACGCACACATAAAAAGGAMAAAAAACCTCATTGAATGGTTTTGAATTAAGGACATCATTGATTTCTTTTTCCACCTTAAATGAAGTATCTCTTTGCACCAAGATACCTGGTATGTTCAAATTATCTTGCCTGGAAACATCAAACTATACAAACTGAAAAATCAGTGTAAAGGCTATTCTAGTGYGGGGCTTTCTAACCAGTGGCCCAAGATGACCTCCACTCTCAAGGCATAGCCAAGTAACTTKCCGGCAGGCAGAGACCCCACAGTTATGAATATATCTTTAAGGTTCAGGGTGTCCCTGTGGGCGTTGCACACCACCATGAGCAGAGGGAAATGATGCTTTCTGTGTTGGGCAAATGACTTAGACCCTTGAGCATGAAAACAACTTAAACTATATCTTGGGAACCAAAGGCCTAAATCTTCAGAACTCCCATGTGGTTGCTAACAGAGAAGCTCGAGCTTCACAGGCAGCTCAGGTCTCCACAGTAGTAAAACCAAGTGCTTGGGCTTTTCCTTCTGCGCATGCCAGAATAACCTTGATTTTTACAGGGCTGTGCAGAGTTGTTTATCTCATACCTATGGCCTGCCAAGACCCAGTAATTCTGCAGATTTGACAGATGCTCTACAGAGCTCAGTCCAACCAAACTGCAATAAAACAGGAAATGGGGAGCTTATTTATTCTGTTATCTTCTTTGCCTGAAGAGCTTCCAACCTACATTTCATGTAGGGAAACTAAGCATTGAGCTATGTGTTTTTGGATGAAAAAGGGATGTTGAATCCCTTCTGTCGAAGCTGTTCCTCCTTGTACAATAGGCTGGAAGGATTCATTGGTAAGCAGGCAGGGTAAGCAGGCAGCAGGGTAGTGCAGGCAGGGAAGTTCTGGTTCCAGTCCTGGTAGTATCTGCTGTGGATAGGAGCTCTGTAAAYTATTTGGTCTTGCATGGAAAGGGCATCACAGAATAATGCCTTTTGCCTATGTGTGTGTGTCTGCACCTCATTCCCTCTAGGCATAAATAAACATTTAATAACAGATGGAGAGAGATGTGGGCAGTCCTTTAAGTTACTGGGTAATGGCATATGATGCYAAACTGTGATTTGTCTAATAGTAGAGCAGTTCAACAAAGCAATACTATCTGAGAAAAGAGAGAAAGAATACATTTACCAAAATTTCCTGATCATAAGTCTATTTTAGCACTTAAAGCAGAGGGAGAAACACAATATCAGAATTCTGTTAAAAGAGTAGCTATGACACTCTGGGTACGTACATTAAGTAAAGTAAAGAGTGCCAAGATGTGGACCAAGGACTGGGAACTTGCTTGTCCACACGGTTAACTTGCTAGGAAAGTCYTTGACATGGTTTTGGTCTCATTCAACTAGCTCTCCCCCAAACCGCTCATGCGAAGAACTGAGGAGCGATCCCAGGCTAGGGACTTTTTCCAGTGGGCAGGTCGCACATCACCACCCTTTTTGGAGGCTGAGAAAGCATTTATCTGGCCTGCTCCTGCCAGCTGGCTTCAGGCTCAGAAAAGGGGCTCTGATACTGCTTACAGCATTAGTGTATGTTTTCTCTCTGCAGGGGGTTTGTTTGATCCAATATAAATGCCTACAATATACATTTAAATCACTGTCACTTTCAGCTCTGTGGTGAGAAACAGGCAGTTTTAATATATGATTCATGTCATCTTAATGCAGACATCTAAAATAAATCAGATGAATCACAGCCTAAAACTTCTACATGCCTCTCCATTGACGACAGCAGCACAGGCAACTGATTCAGATGGAGGACCACCTGCATTGGTCCAGACAAATTCCTCCCTTGATGAGCAGAGACCCAGTGGCTGTAGTGTTAAACCGTAAGTAGGGCCACCGAGGCCARGGAGAAAGACAGGACCGTGGTGTGAGTATAAGGGGAGCTGGAATCTTGTCCCTACTGCAGAGAGAGGCACTRACAGCCATGAAGACACTCCTGCACACTTCAAAAGGTAAAGGTCCTACTTTTTAATACCCAGATTTGTTCCTATAATCCAACTGTCCAGTCTTCTTACCATTAAGATCTTTTAATAATGTCTTTTCCAGATCTAATACATGAAAGCTGCTATTCGCAAATGTGGTCAGACCAGAACYGAATACGGTGTTATTGCAAAGTTACTAGAGCTGAAAAACTGTGGTAGCCTTTTCAGGCTAAGTGGAGAACACAATCAAATATCCCATTATGTATTGGACATTGGAGACAATAAGAAGCTACTTCCTGAGGCTGTGGGCAGCATGGTAAAGTCAATCACAAACTAACGTGATCGGGCTGTGACGAGATCAGCAGTAATGAGACTGGTTGCAGGTTAAACTGTGCCAGATGAAGACAGCAGGCAGCAAGGGGAGCAAATCTCAGTGCTTGGCAGAGGGACACAGCGGACGAAAGCTGCAGGAAAAGGTTCTGGTGGGTGCTGGGTTGTGTGGTTTGCAGTGTGTTCCAGGAAAACAGTAAAACGTCATTAAAAAAGACTGGGAAGGCTAGGACAGCCTTTTGTACTGCTAGCTGCTTAGGGRGAAGGAGTAGGAATATCTTAATTTGGGAATGCAGTATCCACAGCTAAACGTTCTGTAATTGGTAACTGAAAACAAATTCTTTCATTTTTAGTCCTTTAACTGTCCTGGCAAGATGAWTGATTCCTTTTGGATAGCTTTGTACTAAATTTCTAATGCTAATTAGTCACAAAATCTAATACAAATTGTGGTGTTRCACTAATAATAAACCTTTGAAGTTCACTGATAATAAAGGAGAGGGGCAGTAACAAGGGAGAATGCTGACAGTTCACAGCAGCTTTCAAAATCTTTCTTCTAGTCAAGTCTGGGAGGGGGTTATAAAAGACTAAAGTACCAGCCCTTTGACCCATCTGCAAGCCAAAGAAAGGTGAAGGTTTGGATCTGAAGGCCAAGGGCACAGACTTAAATGACAGGTTAAGGGATGAGGAATTGGCAAAAAGAGCAATGCAGGTTTTAGCAAGCACAGAAAAGGGGAAGGTTAATTAACAATCTGTTTTGGAAAAGATCATCTTCAAGTGCTCTTTTAGCCATTTTTGGATCTGTCTTAAAATGAACCTCTGGAGCAAAGAAAAAYGATAACCCTTAATTAACTCCAGGAACTGTTGAATTGTGGTGTGCTCAGAACTGCAAAACAAAGCGGTGCAGGATAGGGTTTTTTTAAAGCTACTCGTTAAAAACCCCAAATATTGTGAAACCCAGATTCAAATGTTGGTGCATTTCAGTGGTGCTGAAAAGTAAAGGAGAATCGAGTTAAGTTCATTCCTGTCAAGTGCTGAGGTCCTGATCAAAGAGGGAGCCTAGAAAATAATCGTGCAAACTTGAAACCCAAACCTGATTCCTTACGTACTGCAAATGATATCAATATGTAATATTATCTTCATGTCATGAATGATAGATGTAAGGTGGCATTCATCTCTGCTTAACTATCTGTCTAAAAGGTGGCTAAGTCAAAACTAACTGAGACACTCTTTCTTTATAGTCCGTGGACACAACCAGGCTTTTCCAGGAGGCAGTTTCTCTCAGRCTGATAGCTGCATACATGAGTCAAATGAATTGCCCTCTGAAATTGCCTCTTGAATGTCAAGTGACCGTGGCTGAGCAGTTGACACATAGCCAACTAACTTTCCAACATCTACAATTACATCAGTTAAATCCTACCATTTTTACTCTTGCATGGTTTGTCACRCTGGGATCCTCTGTAATTGATTTGCTTAATGGTAGGAAACAGGGGAATGGACTTGAGAGGAAGACACTTGTCATTAGTGTATTTTTAGATGCAAGCTCAAATTTGAATATTTTGAATMCTTTGAGTTAAGCCGAGGCAATGGCAGAATTTCACAGAGATCACAAAGTGTTACTTTTCCCCAGTACCCACTTCTAGCTTTGCAAAGCTAGGTAGAAAAACTGAAAAAGCTACAGAAAAAAGCTGATCCATTGGATTCAGCTTGATTCAAGTCTTACAGAAAAAAAAAAGTGCCATTATCATCTACATTTTCTCAACAAGGGTCACAACTGCAAACATTGCCTTCAGCTTTTATCCTGAGCTTCACAAAGGCAGCATTTACCTTAACAATTTCATCATTCCCAGGGAGAAACCACTGGCCTCAACACAACCGTGATAGGTGATTTTGAAACGACTAGCTCGCTACCTAGACAGAGCAATTGGATATCKATCTGCCTTTTGTATTTGATGAGTATGGCAGATAAGAGTTGCTCAAATTTGCTTTTGAACCCAGCACATAGACCAGTAAATCATGAAACATCTACACAAAGCAACTCCTTTGGTCTGGAGAAGAGTCAAACCTGAGTCACGTGGGGAGATTTTGTCCTGGGAAGATAATTMTCCCTTATCACGTAAAGGAGTACAAAGATAGCAAACGGAGTTACATCCTGCAACAGTGCTTCTTGTTCAAGTGCTGAGTACTCTTCCGTCCTTACTTGTGACAGTAAGGAATGTGATATGGAAATAATCCACATTATTTTCRAGCAGTGAAGCCCCAGTTTATTAGCAATACCAAGATAAAGCCACCAGTTGATCTTTTGAGAAAATGACCACATACTTGTTCGATTGGGTATCATTAGATTACAATTTGATTAGTAGATTATATTTTATCCTCTGTTGTTCATATTGTTCATTAGAATGACAGACAACTGCTTAATGAGGGACTGTGGTTAATAATTAGCAGTAGCATCTCTGCTAAATTTAAATCTTCATTTCTACTTCCTACTGTTTAATGAATTAGGCCATGAGCAATTTTTTAATTGGTGCAAGCTTGACGTATATACGTAAGTTTTCTTTCAGCAGGTCCTTTGACAGTGCTTGCTTTGATTAGCAAGATAATGACAGGCCCTGCTGCGTGGAGGGGGTTGTAGTTCGTTTTTGTTTTTGTTTTTGTTTTTTTCCAGAGGCCAAGCAACASGGTACCAGCACCTAGAGTTTGAATTTATGCAGAAATTCCTGGAAATCCTGGAAGGTATGGCTATAACAAACACCAGAGACAGTTCCCAAACTAAGAGGAAAATGGGGTTTGGAGCTGCAAATGTCCCATGAGCCAGTGCCCGTTAAGGAGTATCAGTATAGGATTATGTGCAGACCACAAATGTTTCCTTATATATGGAAAGTATAAGGCTTATTTATGTGCCTGGGTATGGTCTGTGATCTGTTCACTATTCATTTCCTTGCCCAGAAGTGCCTGCGTGCTGAACACTAATGATAGGAAAGTACATTGCCAGCACAAGCTATAAAGTGAAATGCTTTGTTTATAGGATATGAATGTTCACTGTTTATAGGCTTGCTAATGTGTGTGAGCATATATATAAGTGCACACACACACACACACAGAGGGTTAAATTTATTTTATTGCATATGGTTTATGTCCCAGTGCCTACGCACTGTTAAATATCTGGTTGCTCTCTCCATTTTCTTATTACTCCACAGAGACCTTAATAATTAAATAGAACCTGACTTCCACATGTAGAGTCTCTACCTTCTAAAGCCATCTTAAAAATTTAGTGCCATTACAGCTGCCAGAGGCTGTAGTTCCTGGGATTTATACTTGCTCACARAAACATTTTCTTTTTTTCTTTCTGGTTCTGCTATGTATAGCATTACATCTTCCGGTATCAATTTTTTAAATAATTTAACTAACATGCAAAACAAAATTCATCTGGCTATTATTCATTCTAGGGTGGCTCAGAAATGCAACTGCTTTTGTATTTATTTCACTTCTTTGAAAGCACAGGGTTATGCTCAGCTCCTCAAGCTCCTGCRGTGATGCCCTTGGCAGGATGTCACCTCCACAAGCCATTTGCCACGTCGCAGGTATGGAGATCACCTACAGCAACCAGGCACCGTTTGTGGTGTCAGCCAGAGCCTCCGTGGAGCTGATGCCCTCCATCTTGGATACAGGAGGGGTTTCTTCCAGAAGTCACTAGCTTCTTGAGCAAATATGAACTTACTGAATGCTCCCTCTCTTGAGATCAGTATAAAATTTAAGCACTACTTAAGCCCCTCTTAAGGCCTGTGTTAAGAACCTGAGAAGTGTATGAACGTTGTCCTTTGCAGAGTGGAAAATTTCACCTCTGTTGAGAAAAAGGGGTTTGAAAATTGTGCTACCAAGCAGGCAGCTGAACAGCAGCTTCTTCAGAGATGAGGTACTGTAAAGCAGTGTGCAATCATCCTGCCATTTCTCTCATTTTCATCACTTCAGCTRACAAATTGGGTTTGTTTTCAACTTCAATTTTAGATTCGGTGTCTAGAGCTCCTCCTGCACTTCATGATACTGGCTGACCAGATAAGAAAATGGCAGGACAAATTCTGTGTCAGTGACTGCACGGGGGACGAAATGGCCCTAGCTAAACGCACACAGCCATGGACCCTGACTTAGCTACTAGCGCTCAGGAGAGAGCTAACATTCAAGTTCAAAGGCAGAAGGAGCATTAGGAATACTAAGAAAACAACCTGAGAACAAAACAGAGATAATCATTTAGGTGCTGTAGGAATCGGCGGTGTCTCCACACCTCAAACACTGGCTGCACCCGGTGTCACCCAGTGGAGATAAATGTTCCTTTAATCTCACAAGATACAGCAGAAGTAGAGAACAGAAAGGTGTAAGTGAAGGGAGGAGAGGGGCACACTACAAAAATTAGCGGTCACTCCTGTGACGTTGTCGGATGGCTTGCACAGGGGTGTCTTCGTACAGCACAGAGTTGTGGAACTCATTGCTGCAGGACATCATGGGCACAGCAAGTGGAAATGGGTTCAGAAGGGGATTATACATATTAGTGGAGGACAGCTCCATTAGGAACTATTAAACATAGTTGTCTGGATGTAGCCTCTGGCTCAGGACGTCCATAAACATCTGCCTGACAGATTCTGTGAGAATATCAAATGTATACACACCTCAATCCTGTCCACCCATCATCTGTCTGGAGACAGGTTGCTGGATGACAGGGACATCTGACCCAGGTGGTCCTCTCATTCTTAAGGATTTAAATGTGGTTGTTTTTCCTCCTTTCTAAATAAGCTCTAGGTCAGGGAATCCCACTTAATTCCCTGTCTTTTTACAGTTGGTAGGAGCAGGGCAATGCTTTGCAAGCTTTGCACAAGCTTTCTGTGTCTGGGGGCAAATGGCTGCTTAAGTGGTTTTAGCTGTCACTGAGCCATCTTTTTTTCCAGATACACAATATTAACGTATATTTAAAAATCCATGGGGCAGAAAAAAGTCTTTAGAAATGGAGCATTAAAAATCACGTGGTAACTGCATGCATTTTATACGCTGAGTTTCTTTGGTCTTTTATTTAGAGATAGAAAGTATTAGAAATACACAACCTCAAAGGAGTGCACAGACTACACAGGGGTTATTAGATAACTCAAGCTGTCCCATTTCCTGATGGAGTGCAAAGGGGGAGAGAGCTGTGTGTAAAAGGTTTACAGGAAGATAAATGCCTTTTCTTTCTGCAGCGTTTTCTTTCTGGCGATTAATATTGCTGCCATAGAAGGAAAACTATATATACAGGGATAAGACATAAAAGGAGACAAATGAAGAGATACAAGTGTTGTTCTCTCTGGAGTTTTAAGTTTCTAATACGAGCAAAATCACATGAAGCCTCATGATTATGTCTCACCTGCAAGGTCCAAGTTTTGAATTTTCCCAGTCACAAGGTGCCCATGGGCAGACCCAATGGAGGCCTCGGGGTACCTAAAGAAGAACCCAAAAAGCCCTCCTTTCCCCCTATCACGTATAGATTGTTGGATACATTAACAACGGAAGTCTGGTGACTTCCGTTGCCTTGCCATTGCTATCAGGAAAAAAATAACTATAAGATGGTGGGGACTGGAAGGGACATGGCAGGAGTTAGGAGGGAAAAGGATATCAAGTGAAGCAGAGGGACTGACTGGATTATAAGTAAAGGGTAAAGTTTTATCTGAGGTTTGGAAGGCAGTGTATTTTTTAGGGAATGTTGTTTTCTTCCTTGGAAGAACAAGGGGGTTCTTAGAAATGATTAGGGGAGACATTTCCGTCCTTACTGGAACTGCAGTATGTTGGCTGCTCTTAGAAAAAAAAAAGAATTTTTGGTAATTCCAGGCAGAAACGTCCCAGTTTCATTTAGTTATATTCTACATACCTTGCGCAAACCTGGTCTCTAGGTAGGTAGGCCCCCCCTCTCTGACACTCACCAACCAGAGCCTACACAACAACTCTAAAAGATGTTTCTCATTTTCCCTCAGCCCCGCTGCTGTGCAGGAGGGCTCTGAGCAGGGTTTGGAGATGATCCCAACAGCCCCCCTCAGCTGGAGCAACGCCGAGTTGCATTTCAGCATATTGCTTTCACAGAAATGCTGCCTTTCTTGCAGGAGCACGCAAGGAAGCGTAACACTGGCATTTCTCAAATGTCAAATAAGGTAACTCGTTAGCTGGCACATAATTATATAGTTTAAACATTACTGGAAAAGGAAGAATCGCTGGGGCATGAGAGCCCATCTTTTCTGAACTTGGTGCAGAGCTCTGCTCAAGGCAGCAGTACTATGCTGCATAACATGGCTTTGTTTAGCTCACTGTTAGCTGACTTAGAAAAATGCTTTAGAGAATAGTGCAATTGGAGATCTGAACACTAAAATCAGAGTAAATAATGAAGGATAGGAGTGGGGAGAGAGAGAGAAAATAGCATTACATCGGCAGACACCCATGACACTGGGTTTGTGCAGCGGCGTTTGTCTCTTCCTTTGCCCTCCCTGTTCGCCTGCGGTATCCTTCCAAATGCAGCAGTGTGGGGTATGGCCCTGCTTTATGTGATCGCTTGTCCAGGGGTGTCCATGGGCTCCGGGTCCTTGGAGAGAGGAGGTGACAGGGAGATGCAGAGTGGCTGCCCCAGGTGACGGGAGATGCTGCGGAGGAGAGCTGCTCCCAGCAGGACAGGCGATGTGGAGAGGCCCTTCCCATGGATGGACCTCCACTTGTGCTCCTCYCTGACTGCAATCCCATCTCTTTTTCCTCCCAGACCCCTCCGGCCACCTTGGGGTCCTGCCCCTTGCCTGCGCTCCTGGTGTGCTCCTCACTGCTGGGAAAATGCCCTCTGGGAGAGAGTGACTCACAGCAGACGACGGTAGTTCAAAGCATCTCTACTCAAATGACTATGCTGCTTATTTGTCCAAAGATACACAGCAAGAAGAGAAAAGAGGTTAAATGTCTAAACGGCTGCTCATTTAAGTCTTCATTAAAGTATATAGTTTTTCTCATGAAACGGGGATGTATCTAACCGCCTCAGACCGACCCCACAAGCTCAGGATCTCTCAGGCTTAGCTGTGAGAGCAGCTCCTTGGCAACTTAATTAGAAACCAAAACCTTTTTCTGTAGAGGAAGCTTGTGATCTTCTGCCTTAGGAAAACAAGTTGTTTAATTATAGCTGGCAGCTGAAAATAGTATCTTTCTAACCAATGGTTGGGTTGCTGTTCCCTGCCTCAGAGTGACTTATTCAGTGATGTCTTATACCTGTCTGTTTTTTTCCACTTCTATTTCTGACCGGGTCTTTGAGCCAGCCATGTGGTAGGATGACATATGACGCAAGCAAACCATACAGTGTATAGGTCTCCTCTGTTATTCACACGTACGTAGAAACAGAAGACCAAATTTTTTTCTTTGTATTTGAGCAAATGGTTTCTGTTCAAGGCATATGTGAAGGCAAGACGTTTGCTCCAAAATATTAGGCCAGATGTACCAATCCCTGCACAGCTGTGCAAGCGGAGAAATGGTGGAAATGCTTCTCCTCCATCCCTGTGTGAGAGCTGGGTAAAATCCCTCTGGCAGTACCCGTAGGCTGCCAGGCCTTCTCCTGGCCACCCTTTCAGTTATGCCAAGCTCCTTGTGGGAGCTGCGGAGGCCGAGGCGGGACTGATAGCAATCCCTCCTTTGAGACCTGGTAGTGATGGTTTCTGTGAAGAGTTTTACAGATTGTCCCATGAATGGGATGTCTCCAAAATGCATGTAAGAACATTAGGTGTATCCCAAGTGATTTAGGAACACATGTCCCTCTAGTCACTTGGATCAAACGTCTCTTTCCCAAGGCACATAAAAAAGTGGCTTTCCCATCTTGTGAGTCAATGTGGCATTCTGGCCATAGTGACCCCCAGGGACAGCTTCTGTACCTTCAAAGAACATGGGAGAAGTCACGAACCAGCCCAACCTTCTCCCTACTTAATTTGGAGAGGAGAAGGCTCCAGGGAGACCTTATTGCAGCCTTTCAGTACTTAAAGGGGGCTTATAAGAAAGATGGGGACAAACTTTTTAGCAGGGCCTGTAGCGACAGGACAAGGGGGAATGGTTTTAAACTAAAAGAGGGTAGATTTAGACTAGATATGAGGAAGAAATTTTTTACCATGAGGGTGGTGAAACACTGGCACAGGTTGCCCAAAGAGGTGGTAGATGCCCCATCCCTGGAAACATTCAAGGTCAGGTTGGAYGGGGCTCTGAGCAACCTGATCTAGTTGAAGGTGTCCTTGCTCATGGCAGGGGGGTTGGACTAGATGACCTTTAAAGGTCCCTCCCAACCCAAACCATTCTATGATTCTATGAATTCCTGCTGTGCAGCACTTCACACAGCTGCCAGCACTTGTTTTTAACAGCAACTTGGCTGTGAGGATCACACACATTGTACAATCTGCCTGGTTATCAGCAYAGACAGTGCAATTTACTCTGAGCCTGCAAGTGTTTTGTTTTACATCCTAGCAGGTTTTAGCACCCTTTTAGTTAAGCTCATGTGCAGTGAGCTCTTGTAGTGCCTCAGGAGCAAATACCTTTAGTGGTAGCTTCTTGCTGGACAGCCAAGGTGCCTGTAGCAGCTTACAGAAGTTGTTTAAAGCTGCTGTGATTGAGCTGCTGAGTTAACTGGGGTTTCAGGCCAGCAGAAAGACATTACAAGGCACAGACAATAAAATGATTTTAATGACTCTGTCCAGACATTGCTGTTTTTCAGCTCTCATAGGGATTTGTGCAATATAGTTACTTAGCGGCATAAAAAAAAAAAAAAAACCAAACATTATGGGAAGTGCTAAAAACTTTCAAATAAAATTGATGTCAAGAAAACTGTGTTTTAAGAGCTGGTCCAGTCTAAATAAAGTGCAACACCAAACATTTGTGTGGTATTTTCTTTGTTTTGTATCACATTTTGCTGTCTCCTTTCCTGCTTTACCATTCCTCCCAGGATATCTGCCRAAGCATTCACCACACGCTTAATGCTGTATACTTTCCTGTTTCTCTTGAGTTGTAGAAGATGAATATGTAAGTTATTTGTTTTAACTACTCTCATCAGTCTGCTTTTCATTGATTAAACTGGCCTGTTTGATTTTGATTTGGCATAGAAATGCTAAGGGAAGATTTTATTTAACAGACTGGGATCTTTGTCCTCAGTTTCCACAGCAAAGCAAAGTTATTAAGATACTAAATTAAATACAGACTTTGAAGTCTCAGTTTTGCTTATTACATTGCTCTCTGTAATGGCTCTGTTGAAGTTAGTGGAAACATTCCTATTAAATCAGAGGGGCTTGGGTTAGGACATAAATTGTGGAGATCATCATGGAAGTCAAGAAGAGCATCACAGAAGTCATAGCATTTCATGGTGCAAAATAAGGATGAGAGCAGAATCCAACCCTTGCAGGATAACACTTCTACCTAATAAAAGTAGCATGAACATTGTGGTAGKATTTTTTTCACTATCCCTGTATTCCTTTGCAAAATATTTTCTATTTGTGGCTGTGTGTGAAAGCACTCCTGGAAATCAGAGGGTTGCATTGTGAACCCTGATTTAGGGTCCTGCCAACTAGCAGACAATATTTAGATTCAAAACTTTTACAGACTTTGGCTCCCAGGCTGCCACTTTCATACCTGCCAAAGAGCCTCTCACTCACACCCCAGGGAAATGTTTTTGAATATTCAGACCTCTTGCTCAGCACAATAAGCATAGCATTCCTAAAGACGAACAGTCTATAAATTGATCCTGGCTGGATCTGAAGAAATGATCATGTGGCAAATCGAAATGTTCCCAACAAAACTGCATCCATCATTAGCTGGTACTAATGTAGCAGAGCTCAGGGTCAAGCCCCTTATAAACCGTGCTTAAAACCAGCTGGCTTTAATACCACCTWCGTGGGCAAAACCTGACACCTCGTTTGGTATATCTGATCAAATTAAGCATACATCTTTTGGGAGGTCTAATTTAGCATAAAGTGAAGGAGAAGTGAGCTACTCAAAAAATTTCCATTGGTCTGTCTGAAAATAGTAATGGCAAAGCTGACTCATGAAGTTAGAGACAAGAAACTCAAATCACAAATGTGAATGGCCTTTACTGCACATTCTGAGTAAGAGCCTTTTSCTGCTGTTTAGTCCCCATGTCTACAATCCCTTTTTAAATACAGATAATTGGATGAGGCAGATTCTCCCCCACCGCCTGACTGATAGTCTAGACTTAATTCATCAGGAATATAGAGATGAATGAGATGATGCATTCAAGTTGCTGCAGTTTAGAGAATGTCTCCTATACTTGTAAATGAGGATGTCTGCTCTTGGGGAGATTGTTCTGAGATAATACAAATGCAATTGTGACACTGATTAGGTATTTTGTTGAGAGTTCACCTGTAACTATTCAGTTATTATACACAAATATTCTCAAAACTGGAGCTGAACAGAGAAGTATATGTCTGCCCTGAAGGTTTTTAACTATCCTACAAGTTCATGGAAGGGTGGATAATGTTATCCCTGTAGCAAGGATGTCATGGTTACGGTACTTATTTTAGCAAGGATATAATTTTCCTGTAGATTAACAGACCTTTCAGTCTGCCACAGCCTCAAATTCATTTTCCTTATCTCAGCTCCTATGTCACAGCCATCACCATAGTGCTGTGGTACCTATGCAGAGAATATTATGCATTAACCAATAACTATTATAAATCCAGTGAAAGACTAAACCAAGAAAAATCAACAGTATGCCTCCCTTGAATTTTCCATATTTTAAAATTTCCTTGAGAATGCACAATAATATTTAAAGTTTCCTCTTCTTCTTTCCCTACCTTTGGGAAGGCCCAAAGGTGAGAGAGAGAGAGAAGCCATCATACCAGATGAGACTGTTGTCCCTAGACTGCATAGGGACAACTCGGTAGCTAGTTCTGAGCATTTGTGAAGAGTCTTGGTCCCTATGTTCAGTTGCTTCTCATGTTACAGAAAGATGACTCCAAGACCATTATTTCACAGTAAACTCATTTCAAGGTAAAGGATAGGGTAAGTTACTGCTACAGATTTGATGAGGTTCACACTGAAACGTGAAGTGTRAAGGTAGTATGGTCTCTGTGACCCTGGGGATCAGGGGTTCTCAGCGGTGGTGGCTGGGCAATGCTGCACAGCACTGCCTCAACCCACACCCCCTGGCAGAAAACCTGCCTCCTTTCCCCAGCACCTTCTGTAAGCCACTCACAACAAAGACAGTTCCCTTGTCCTTCTGAAGTCAATCTCTTCTCATCTTAACGGCTCCCAGCTGCCCTTTCTTGCAGGGTTTCCACCTCCAGTTCATCTGAGCATCTCTGAAGGTTATTAAGAAAGTGTTAAACACTTCTCTGCTTGCCTCTGAGTTACCAGATACTCTTAGCTGGATCTTTGCAAACTCCRTGGGGACGCCAGCTGGCAATGTTCACGCTTGTCTCCAGGCTGATGGGATCGCAGCAAGCAATTCTGGAGCTGGTGCAGTGGGCAGGCTCGTGTTTTTATCCTGTATAACAGCCAGTGCTGGCTGTGGTTGATTGATTGTAAGAGCAGCAAATTACTGTGCATTTTTAACTATGCTGCTTCTCTTTCTGAGACAGTAATAAATGAGCTTTTGAAACTGGTAGACTAACTAGCTTTCTGATACCACTGAGATTCAGAAACCTGTGGCACTGCAAATGTATGGGGGGAAATTGCTTCTTACCCACCTGTGCTGCTTGTGTCCTTAAACTGTATGGTTAGTCAGGAGCAGCTGAAGATTTATAATAAATATGGGTGCACTTCATATTTTAAGACACAATAATGAGAAAGAAGAATAATAATGATTAGAGTCCCTGGTCTCATTAATTAATGTCTCTGGTAGCTTGTGTGGAATTAAAGAGAAAGAACCCAAAATCCTGGGACCATTTCTTGTTTTTTTCTACAATACCAGATTCCCTCCTGAAAAAAATCATAGAAATTAGTAAGATGGCTTAGAAATGGGAGCTTGAGTTTGGAAGCACAATGTCCAAAGAGTCTGGATATCAGGGCATTTAGAGGAAAGAGAAACTGCATCCTCATAGAGTTTCTTTAGTGTTAACTGCCTTTCCTTGGTTTTCCTGCATCCAGGCATTGCAGCCACCCTCGATAGCTGCTGCCCTTGGTTTCTCTGCCTGCACATTGCTCACTTCTTTCCCCATGCCAAACCAGGGCCAAGGAGGAGAGCCAGGGGTGCTTGAAGCTGCTTGTCATTCCCTGCTCTTCCTACCTGGTTCAGAGGAGATCTTGGTCCATTGAGGACCACTGCCTTGGGCTTACCCCAACAGCAGAATGTGGTTTTCACTATCAGATCTGTGACACTGACACTGGGATGAGTGATGACTCATGAGGGCTGAGGGGGAGAGGAAGGTGACAGGGTAATAAGGCAAAGTAATTTTTGCTGCTTCATTGTGGGAAGTTCAGTTCTTTTATGTTCTGCTTCCCAAGTGAGGAAAGCAAAGATCCTTGTCTCCAACTCACTGAACCCTGTGYTAAACAAGATTATGGTTTTTCTTAACATGTCTCCATAGTCCATGTTTTTACATATCTCAGGTTTTGGCAGCTGCCTGCACCACTCATTGCTCCCTGATTTTTCTCTTCCACTACCTCTCCACACACAGGTTCTCTTGAGATGCTCATTGGAGGTTTGTCTGTAGACCATTTCATGCCCAGGAGAGAACCAGTGCATACTTGYTGTGTGATGGCAGCAGTGTGGCTCCCCTTTCTGCTGTGCGCTGCCTGTTCAGACAGCAGCCCCTCCTGAGGACAGGCATCCTGCGGCTTTCAGCTGCGTTTGAAGAGCCTCTGGCTCGGCTCCCCAAGGTGTGAAGTGGATCTGTGGGCCATTGCCTGCATGCATCCACTTTCTGAGGAGGAAATAACACTGTGGGAACCAGGGAGGAGCCCCTGCCTCGTGCAGCAGTGGATYGCCTGCATCTTTTACATCTGGGAGGCAGCAGCTCTTCCTGATTTTGACATCCTCACATTTTCTCCCTGCCTTGTTCTGGGATACTTGTCATCACGTGGTCTTTGACCAGCCCATCCTGCAGAGGATGCATTTAGTTCTCAGCTTAAAGGTTTTCGTATCTAGACTACCTGCATCCTAGAGGAACAGCTTAAAAGGTGCTTCCTGATCCAATGGACACTGCATGGTGGTCCATGAACAAAAGCTGCCGGGAGGTCTCTGCAGCAGAAACTGATGAAGCTTGGTAAGGGGATGGATGAAGGAGACCTGCTCCTCTGAGGAGGCTTAAAATGACATGCCTCATCTGTATGCATTAAAAGAGAAAGAATTTTAGCAGTGAAAGAATGGTTTGCCTCAGAGATGATGACCTTCTCTCCTGGTCCAAACCAACTGAATTAGAAATTGTCAGCAGCTGTTTAACTCGAGTATCTGCTTCTTTGAAGTGCTGTAGCTTTATGTTGGAGTCCTAAGACCTAGGAAAGTTGTAAGCTTTGGGGCAAGCTTAAAATTTAAAACTTAAAAATTAAATTGAAATTAGAAGTCAAAATAACCAAAATCATCTTGTCCTTTGGTTTGTGGATAGCTTCACTGTTTAACTTGGCATTTCCTATTTTATGACACATCTTGTTCATTCTTTACTCAGTTTTCAGATGTCTGTTTGTGAAATCACTGATGTTTCAGAAATTTAAGTACAACAGAATGACCTCGTGGAAGTTCAGCACGTAACTCCCTGGGAAGCCTCGACTAAGGGTTCAATCTTTAGGTGGCTAAAGATGGGTGAGGGGGATTCCATCCCACCAGCTGCCCCGGCACGACAGAGAGTCGCTGATCTCACCTGCGCAGTCTGGGTAGCAAGCTCCAAACAGCATAAAGCACAAGGGGCTCGTGGTGTGCAACCCGTTGGTACGCTGCTGCAAGGGACCAGTTCTGCTCTTAGTTACACCAGCACACGCTTGGAATAACTCCGCTAAAATAAACACAGTCGTCCGCCAGCGTAACCAAGAGCAGACCTTGACCCTGAAACACCCTGTGTTCGAAGGAGGTGGAGCAAAGRGACCCCAAACCTCCTCATCAGAAGGCTTGAGGGTCTCTGTTCTGCTCACTGTTTAGTAATCCTTCAAATTTTGCCTCCTAATGAAGCAATCTCAATATCTCATCAGCAAATTGCCAAACCATGTCCCAAGAATAATGATGCCAACAGTTCGGAGTGAATTACTAATGCATTTTACCATTTCTTTAACAATTACAGCTCTATTTAGAATGGAGAGAATTACATTGCTATTCAGTTTTAGAATGATAAATTGCAGGATATTAAAAGATTCTTCACTGAATGCAAACAATAGAGAACTTAATTATTGCTCAGAGTGTCACTGTAGCATTATGGAACAATTTCAAATTCAACTTGCCTGGCTAGATTTATTTTAAGTCTGACATTTTCAGCCCTAGCTTTCACTCTCTGGGTCTCTTTTTCACTCTGACAACACATCAATCTATTTTCTAACAGTTCTAACATTAAAATCATCTCTCTTAATCCGAATTTTTTCCTCCCTTATTTTATATTGGGAAAAAGGATTTATCTGCAAATGCAGCATGGTACAGGAAATGTGTTTATATAGGAGACAAATGCAGACCAGCAGCAGCATCTGTAATTCATACGTCCTTTTTGTCATAGAGCTGCCTGAAAATTCTTGAAGAACCATGTTGCAATGAAAAATGCTGTCTAATTGAAACAATGTTTTATGGGAACAAATCAATTTCTCTAATATTTTCAATGAGGAGAAGCCAAAACTCTTCATYGCAACTTTATCAATGCATTAGGATACTAGACTTCAATCTAGACTACTAGACTGAAATGTTCATTTTAATAGCATACACATATTTCCTATTAAGTTRTCCTGGTTCCGTCTGGGACAGAGTTAACCTTCTTCCCAGTAGCTGGAGGGGGTGCTGTGTTTGGGGTTTGGTAATGAAAGCAGCGTTGATGGCCCATTGATGCTTTGGTTGTTGCTGGGTGGTGCTTGCACCAGGACTTTTCAGCCTCCTGTGCTCTGCCAGATGCAGGGGGAGCTGGGGGGGAGCATAGCCGGGGCGGTTGACCCAGCTGGCCAATGGGGTATTCTATACCGTGTGACATCATGCTCAGTATAAAACTTGGGGGGGGGGTGCTGGGGGGTTCGTTGCACATGGTTCTTTTGGGACACGCGGTGGGTGAGCAGTTGCATTGTGCATCGCCTGCTTTGTATATTCTGTTATTGTTGTTGTTATCATCGTTGTTATTACTGTTCTACTTTGTTTTATTTCCATTATTAAACTGTTTTTACCTCAACCCGCGAGTTTTCCTACTTGTGCTCTCCCCATTCTCTCCCCCATCCTACCGGAGGGAGGCTGTGAGYGAGCGGCTGCGTGGTGTTTTGTTGCCGGCTGGGGTTAAACTACGACATAAGTATCTAGCATTTTTCCTGCAGTATAAAATTTGAAGGGGTATAGTTTTTTCCACTGATCCCAAATACAACATTATTTTTTTGGGAAATTTCAAAAAGTTGTCCCTTGTTCTGATGTGGAACAATTTGTCCTGTTCTTGGGTACCTAAAGGAGAGGGACCCGGAGGCAGCACATTCTGCAGAGYGCAGTAAGAGACCCACCTCTTGCACCGCACAACACGTCTGGGCTGCATTAGTGCCAGAAACCCTCTTTCCCCAGTCACGGGCTGCAGGTCACTTTCTGCTGTGGTCAGGATCTTCTATGGCTGTAGAGCTCCAGCTGAGATTTGTGCCATCAAAGCTGACCAAGGTTATCCCCATGACAACATCTGAAGGAGAAGTTATACCGACATCAGACCGAATGGCTCASAGTCTGTTACTGAGTGCAGCTCTATCCTCTTCCCTCTCCAAAAACATCTGGGTGGACATTATCTCACCCAGCCTTGGTCAGATATCAGTGTACACCAATCATGCTGGATACATTGGTGGAGAGAAGCAGGCATCTCTAGAGGTTGACTCATCCCAAGGCATAGGGCTGGATCTCTCTTCAGAAGTACTGTTTCATTGACTAGAGAGGAGGACCTGGAGTTTCAGCATACACAAAATCTGGCTTTTGGGCACCTGTATTAAAGGATGGCCTTCTTTTGCACAGCCCACGTCTGTGAGGTGACATCACCCCAAAAAGTACTTCTGAAAAGCTAGATAGCTTCCGAGATCTGGCTTACATCGTGGTCACATGAATGTTGGGTTGGTGTAACAAAGGGGGTAGCCTCTGACAGACGGGGTGGACAGGACACTGTGGCTGGGGTTTGGGCAGGACTTTCCTAACCTGGCTCTTTCAGTGAAGGGCTCATCACACGGCACYGTACCCTTGAGGGACAGGTCCCAATGCAGCAAATCCTTAAGCATCTGTGCAACTTCAAGCACGTGATTCAGGTGTGTAACACTTGTCCTCTGCATCCACCGCAGTCGGTGCCRGTCAGCAGTGCTGGCGGTGGCCAGGCACAGAAATGACACTGGGGACGTTGTGCCCTGTGGGAGGCCACCTTGGATGGAGGTGCAGTGGGAGTGCTCGAGTTGCCTCAGCCTGCTCTGCCGACAAAGCGCTTTGCTTCTCCCCGCTGCCTGCGATCTTTCAGGGACTCCTGCAACCTTCCCGTGGGCTTCAGGAAAAAATAGAAAGACAAGAAATTGCAGTTGTGATTTATCAAACATCCTGTTCTGAGGAGATGACACAGGAACATAATGTTCACAGTCCCTAAAAAATCTGTAACCAGAAACTTTGCAAAAAGTGTCTTGAGGAGATTTCAATACCACTTTAATAAAGGGAAACACCTGCTAAGATTTAAATCACCTCTGAGAGAGGAACACATAGTACAAAGCACACACATTAAAAATAAAGAAATAAATGATCTTCAAGGCCCCATAGCAGGGGAAAAATATCATTGTCAGGTTTCCCAGGTTGTTAGCTGGCTGTATCCTAAATTCTGTATTTTGGTTCATTAAAWCTCATTCTTCTTCCCTTGTCATAAATGTCCAAGGCAGTTCCCCGGTGCCCCATGACCGCAGCAAGCACAGCTCTGGAGAGACAGCGGCCCTGTGGAGTAGGGGAAGGGTGGTCCATATGTTGGTGGTCAGCGTTGCAGATGGAGCAGGTCACATCCACGAGGCTGCTTTGGGGCAAGACCATGCCCCACGTCCCCATGACGGAGAAGAACGGGATGCCCCGTTGCCAGCCGCACAGGGGGCAGCTGCCCCACGGCGCAGCGGAGGCAGCTGAGCTGCCTGCACGTGCGGTGCTGAGAGGGACTTGTGYCACCCAGCCCTCCTCTGGCCCTGGGTGTTGTCACCTCCTGTCTTTTATTCCAGGTGAGAGTTACCAGAGGTACCTGGAGACATGAGCTGCTTTTTCTCCTATTGCTSCTGAACTATTTCTGGAATTAACTGTTTTCCAGTGAAGAAGTTACAGCAGGAGGTTTTGGGGAGCTTGACTCCCTACAAAAAGTCGGGGTTTATTAATCACTTGCCCCTTACCACTGTTGTGCTTTTATGTGACAATGGCAAGAAAATTTACGGCTGCTTTTCTCTAACAATGCACACAGTATCTTCATATAAAAGCAAATGGGGATTGTCACTCCTAGCCATCCACTCCTCTGCTTCACCAGACCCAGCTTCTCCCTTGGATTTTTGCAGCCCCATAGCTCTGGTTTCCTCCCATAGATGTAGAGAGACAGGATTTGCCTTAACCTCCTGCCCCCTTCCTCCTACGCTTCCTCCCGGTTACGGACATGGCTCATTCCTTTTGCATGCACCCTGTGAGTCACCCATGATTGCATRCCCTTCGCAGGGGGAAGCAACTGGAGTCAGCTGGCTTGAGGCTCTTGCAGCCCTTCCACTTCTGATGCCAGCAAATTACACTATGTGTTAAAGCAACATCTTTTTTTCCCTAGGCTCCAGGCTGGGTTTGAAGAGAACGTGGTTTAGTTCCTGATTTTATTCTGCTGTTCAATAAACTGTTTTCTTTAAAAAGTGTAAAATAGGATGCTTTTCCCAAGATCTCATGAAATATTTATTTACTGTTTAGAACTCTTCAGTAAGTAGCAAAGGTCTCAATTTGGGAAAACACAAAAGTTTCTGTAAAACCAATCTGAGCTTGCTAGCTGAGTATTAAAATGCAGGATGGGTGAATTAGTAACTAATTCATGCATAATAAAAGCCATATGCTTCTAGAAGTAATTAGCCTATTGWTTTGATTCAGGGAATGTTTGCTTAATAGCCTCAATAACTGCTCACTTTCCCAACCAGATCAAAATTAACATGCAGGGAAGTGACATTCAGATAAAATCAATCATTTCAATAATAAGAAATTCAGATTTTGTTGATGTTTCTATAGACGGCCTGAAATCACTGAATTTTAGCTTCTCTTTGTCTGGGCAAACTTCAGTTATTTGATTAGGGCTAAATAAGCTCCTTAGCTCACTTAAAACAGAAAGATGGTATTCAAAACATTTGGCAGTGGCAAGGAGTAAACACATCTGCTTATTACAGTAAAGCAAAACTTTGCTCAAATGTTTAAGTGGGTGAAATTTCTGAGGGAGAGATGAGGGGTGAAGTGTCAGCCCACTGAGGGCACCTCCTCTGCCCTTGCGTGCCAGCCAGAGCCCGTGCTTACCCCCGGCTTGTCCCTTGCACCCACACATCCATTGGACTTGCGGAGAAGAGGGGTGGTCGAGGTATGAGCAAGGGTCTGTAGTATGGGTATGTGGGACATGCTGGACCTTGTCTAACACCGTTTGTGTGACAATATGTCAGGTGTCAGATGGGCAGGCTGGCTGCTGGCCGCAGCATCCTGTGCTGAGCAGCAGCGGGAATTTCTAGGGAATCAAAGCTTGCGTTGCCCCAAACCACCTRTCAAACATTACTGCCAGGCTTCCCTTCTTAGCCCTTCTGCAATGAAGGGCACACACCTCCATTTCTCCAAAAATACACGCAAATAGTACCTCCATTTCAGTGGCTGCAGAGTTCCTCATGCAAATCCCTCACAACCTGCAGGGCAGGTCATGAACCCCATGGTTTAGTTCTTCACTAAGCTGTGGCACATGTCATGCTACATCCCAGCAGACAGTAGGGTCAGTATCATGTAGTGTGGGTAACAGGATATAATACAGTGGTCCACAATGGTTTTGCCAAGGTAGACCCTGCTTTGAGAGGAGTAAATCTAGATCCAACAACAAACTAGATGCAGGAGCATTTAACATTGAATTGCCTGGCCCCAGGAATGCTATACAGAACCCAGTATGGGATTAGTAGGARGTCTGCATAGCATATGGGGACTTCAGTCAATTCCACCTTCAGTAATTAGTAACACGTGTCAGGGGATTGCCTAAGCTAATAACTACCTAAGCTACAGCCCCCTCTACTCTAAACTTGTGTATAGAAAACATACCATCACAATTCAGTTTTCTGAGGTTCCTCATTTGATCATAAGCAGAGGTAAAAGAGCTGAAACTAAGCTAAATTTGTGCTTCCTTTAAAAACTCTCAACAGTAGGTTTTTATTTTTATGTCAGTGCTACAAATGTAAGTCACTCAGGTGCAGAGTAGTCAATAATAATCATTTACTTAGAAGTGAACAAAGATAGGATGGGATTCAGATCAAGACTGAGATAACTACATTTATGTCTCTGCATATCGGTAGCTACAGGAGTCTTAAGTGCCTAAGCAGTTGAAGTAGATCTAGAGTGGGTTCGGTTGTCTAAAGCTATGGGAATTTGAAACTCCCTAGGACAGCTAAGAGTCTTGCACAGTAATAGCTGTGGACATACAATACAGGATAAAATCTTCACTCATTTCCCTAGATATAGGTGTCTGCTGACCAATTTGACCTCTGCAGATCCATAATTCCCAGTAGACACTAGGAATAAGTCCCACTTGTCATAAAAAACTCCGTCACAGCTGTCATTGTGGTTCCAGTGAGTCTGAATGGCCTTTTGGAAGCAGAAGTGGTCTTTTGACCACAGGRCCAATAAATGCTTCTCCAGAATGAGCTATCTCCATATTACTGTGAGGGTGACCCAGCACTGGCACAGGCTGCCCAGGGAAGCTGTGGAGTCTCCATCCTTGGAGGTAATCAAAAGCCATCTGGACATGGTCCTGGACAATTGTCKCTGGGTGGTCCTGCTTGAGCAGGGGGGGTTGGACCAGATGACCTCCGGAGGGCCCTTTCAACCTCAACCATGTGGTGATTCTGTGACATTGTGCTCATCTTGAACTGGTCATGTGGATAACAAGAGGACTTCTTTTTCTAAGATCTCTATGCTCTGGAATCTAGTCAATATCGTGTATAATTATATATAATTACGTCTATTAACTAATTTCTCTAGGCCTGGGTATAAAAGCCATTTTGTCATGTTTATTTACAAAGCTATAGCATGGGTGCTGGAAAAGTGTTGGGGTGTAAAGAAAAAAGAGCAGAAATAATAAATAAGAGTTAACTGGCAAAACAGTGAATTTCTTGCATCTATTTTAGGRCTGTGAACAGTTGCTGCATGCTGGAGAAGATAGGACAAGAACTGTACAAATACGAACTTGCCGCAAAACCTCCACTTCATCCCTACTCTGCAGGCCAAGTTTATGTTCTGAAGTATCTGCTTGGTAAATCCTGAGCCTATAAAAATAATGTAGCTGGATATTCTGCTTGAATGCTTAAAAGTGCTTGGTCTCACAGTTATCCTTATGGAAAATTGAGATGTTCTTTGACATCAAGATAGCTATGTTAACACGCAGCCTTTGCAGAAACAAGGAACTGTGGTTTTTATCTCACTGTTACTTGTGAGATGAAGATATAAAGCTCGCCTTGACTAGCTATACCAGACACCTGTGCCTTGTCTCCGCTAGGATTTTGTGCTGTGACAGATCCTTTGAGATGCCTCTCAGTCACAAAASCTTTTTTTCTCTTGCAGCGAAGACACGGAAAGTTTACTTGTCATTCAAGCAAAATATCGCAGTTGCCTTCTTTTCACTTCTCCCTTGTTGAGTTGTATTCCTCTCTCTCTTTTCATTGTGTAACATTTTTTTTTTTCCACTTCTGAAACAGGCTACTTATCAACGACAAACGTATTTGGACACTATGCCAACTCGTGCCAAAATCTTACAAAATGGCAATGTCCTGTTAGAAATATGACATTCGCTATATTCTTTGCTCCTGAGTGAAGAGGCTCTTTCTCCCATGGAGTCCAAGTATAAATGCATGTTTTCCCACTGGTGAGGTCACTTTAAGCCCCCTTTGAAGTCAGGGGCTTCTGTGGAAGAAGGGAGGGCTTTGGAATGGCAGGCTCAAAAGAGCCCCCCAAACCATAAAAATCATCCAAACAATGTGTGGAGCCTAATTCTGGGTTCAGTCACATGCGTATAATTCCTTTGGCTTCAGTGGAATTAGTTCTTCATTAAGCAAAGGAGAAAGCATCAGAGTTAAGCTCACGAATATTAATTTAATTGTAGCAGATTTACATGTGAAAGCCCACTTGCACCATACAGCAGGATGATGATCCTACACTGTTTGAAGTGGTCCTGACAGTAAGTACTTTTTTATCTCCCAGGGGCTCTCTTCACTGCGATGYGATTTCATGCTTTGCATAATACCAAGGTGACAGCTTGCCTTTGGTTTGCCTTTGGTTTGGGGGATATACTTTGTTTCCAAAATCAGAGGTAAGTTAGAAAAAAAATACATTTTGTCGAAAAGTCAGAGTGAGTTTTTCTTCTCTCAGGTTGACACAACCTGCTAGATTGAAAAATTGATAGACTTGAAAAATGCTGAACACTTTCATTACAGCTGCAGATCAACATTAAAAACAAGGGGTTATTTTTGGCAGCAAGGCACCCTTGTCTTTATTCATATGTCAGTTCACTGGAATATTAAATGGTAATTCACAATTCATGCATTTTGACGTCTTGCTACTTTTATCTTCATTTTCTTGCCAAAGAAAATGTCTTAAAATCTCAACATTAACACTGTGCTGGGTGTCCTTGAAAGTCACCCCTGTTCTTAAATGGATCGGTCAGTTTGACTAAGTGGTAACTGGCAGTATATTATTTGCTCATTTTCCATTCCTCAAGCACCCCAAATGCATGTTGACTGGAGTGAGGTTTTTGAATATGAAAAGTTCAGATTTCTGCATGTAAAGCAGACCATTTGAGAAGGAATCCAAATTGTGCTGAACATCTCAAAATGCAGGGGTGACGGGCAGTAACAAAAAGCTTTAGAAGTCATGACTGTGGCAATCACTTGTGCTGCTATGTATTAAAACACTGTGCAAATTCATCTAATGCTATTTCCACATCAGAAGAAGAGCTGTTTGTTAACAAAATATGGCTATTAAGTTAAATTCTGACCTTGGATAGATATGTGTGAAATACTGCCAAGCTGCAGTTTTCACATAGTTTTAAAAGGTTCTCTTTTAGYTGAACGCATCACTGCACTCTTTAGCCAAATTGCTGCTCTGTGAAATTTTTCAGAAAAGGAGGAATACAACATGGGATCGGTTTTCTGTATTTTCACAAACTAGTTGGTGACTTCATCTAAGCCTTACGTTGCACTGTAAAAATTCACTTTCTCAGAAACTCTTTTAACACTGGTGTAAACCCTACCCTGTGTCAGACAACGCYGCTGGGCAATTAATCAAGTTTTTTGTGTTTTTTCTTAATTCCAGGTATATAAAACAGTTAATGAAGCTGAAAGCTGTTATTAAACCTCTTCATAATTTAGGAATAAAGTATTTTAGAAGGAGGTTTAAATGAGAKAATTAGATATTTGAAAGCCTTCTCCGGGGCTAGACCTTACCAATAGGTTTCAAGCAGTTCTTTGTACAGAGTCGTGGCATAAACAAGCCTACAAACAGGGCTGAGGTGCTGGCTGTAGGTTTTGACCACCTAGTCTTAGTCTGCAGATTAGTCYGGAGCCCAGCCAATGCCCCGGGCAAGGGAAGAGAGGGAGATTTGTTTTCTCCGGGCGCAGCTTTGCACGAGGACTCTGGAGGAGTACCAGAGTGTCGTGGTGCGTGCTGGATAGGGGTCTGACCGCTCACTCCCTCATCTGGTCCAAGRGCTACGGCCATCAAAAACCTTAGCAGGAAGGAGATGAAAATAGCTGAACTAAGATGTCAACTTCAAAGGGAGCAGGCTTTGTTGTCCAGGACTTTCTGTCCAGTCAGCTGTCCTGCCGTAGCTAAATGCAGCATGGAACACAAACCTTTGGATTACTACTTTTGGCACACGTTATACTGTCTGCATATTTGCCAGGGGCAAACCACGTGAATATGAGTGTTTAACAAAGAGCTGATGCTACTGACAAGCAGATGCCATGGATATTATATTTGCATAATGATGATTTACAAGCATCAAAAATTGCACCTGTGGCTCCAAAATGAAGAAATTTTATTTTAAAAAGCATGAGATCATTTTTAGATAGTGTGTTGCTATTTTAGTTTTAGTTAGCTTTTATGTTTAAGCTTTAAGCTTAAACTTCATTTGTATTTTTAAAGTTTTTTTCCCAAACTTTTCTTTAGAAGTGCAAGCTGACAATCCTATGCAATCTCTGTATTTCATCAGCTGGGTCCTTCYGAGAGACACTAAATTACAAGGTACATGACAAACTCATAAGAGTCGTCACGGAGTGATGACTTTTTTTTTTTTAACTGATCAAACAGTCCAGCTGAAAAGAAAACAACATGTTTCTTTCCTCTAGATTTAGCTGGGCAGGTGAAGCTGATTTCATAAGAAAAATAACATGAAATAACCAGAAAATACACTGTAAATCTTCCTGTCTTGCCATTTGAAAGAAGGATTCTCCATGCCCTAGGACTGCAGGTAAGAGGAGTTCTTTATATATCTTCTCCCTACKCACCCAGACTTTGAGCTGACCTCGTGCCCACCTCCTTCCCCACGTAACCCAACTGCCTGTGGCTTGGATGTGCCACTGTCAGCTCATCGGCATTTCTGTGGTGGTGGCCAAGCAATCCAAGTTGCAGAAGGRTTTGGAGAGAAAGCGCAGACCTACGCAGATGGCACCTGCAGAGATCGTCGTTATTTTTCACAAATGACAGCAAAGAAAGAAACTCAGCTCTGCATCAGGAGGAGCATTTCATTTTGAATGCAATGGTTCTGTCACTCATGGAGCTACTTTTAGCTTTAGGGCTCAGTGCTGTGCCAATAAAACTAATGGGAATTTTGTCATCGCCAGAAAAGAGCAGGATTTGGCCTTTCAGAGCAACATACTTAATTCTAGTGTGCACCCTGGCTTCAATTTTTAATGAGAAAATGGGAATAAACAGAACAAAAAGTGTTCCACAAGTCCCAGATCCTCAATAAATGCAGCATAATGGTAGAGCTAAAATTAATGCTATTTTTTACAATGTGGATAAGAGAGGGAGAGTGGTGAGACAGTCTGAGGACATCATGCACTACAGCCAAACTCATTTCTTCTTCCTGGTGGTTTGGACTTACTGGATGTCTGAGTTTTCAATTGGTGAAGCACTGTTACTCCAAGACAAAGATGGACAGATGTTAGATTGTCATGCTGGGCTGATATAGATCAGCTAGAAATGCAGTGACCTGCACATCTGGTTCAATGCAACTTCAAAGATGCCTTGTTCGCCCTGAGCCCTCACCAACCTCTTGTGCCTGGCACATACACCAGTCTCTCTGTGGAAAATGGGCCTGCTAATCTGCCAAATTTCCACTGGGGAGCACTTAAGACGGAGCATGAGCTGTGACCCCGGCTGCACCCAGAATCATGTCTCAGGTCTAGCTTCAGCTATAACATGAACTACARATCTGGCAAACACCAGAGAGAGGGAGAAGCAGGTTCAACTTAGCCCATAGGAAGCACCTTTGGCCACTTAAAGACCTGCAAATTAACAAAGAACCTCCAAGTTAATCTTGTTTTTCAAAATGGAAAAGATTATGTTAACCTGCCTCAGGGAAATGTGCTAGACCATACTATATCTGACGTTCAGCCACCACTGCACATGGAAACCAAAACATCCCAGTAATCTTTTTAGAACTGCTTTACAACTAATACCTTTAAGTTGTCCTAATGCTTTTGAGAAAATACTCAGCAGTTGATTGATGCAAGTGAGGAATACTGGGCTAGGCTGCCTGCAAACAAGTGTTTGCCTGGACCTGCTATGGGCCTCCTAAATCTAAGCTGAGGCTTGTTCCTGCTCGGCAGCAGTCTTAGCCCTTGCGTAATTATGAAAAGGATCTCTAGAGGGTTTAACCTATATCACAAAAAGTGATGGTTATTTTTCCACCGCTTATGGTTACAGTTTTGGCTGCTGCTTCTGCTGGTGATCAGAGATGGTGCCTATGTCCTCCAGGATTGCCCAGAAAAGCGGAGTGAGGGCTGCCCATGGCTGGGGCTTTGCTATAGTTTTGTATGCAGAAGTGAAAAGGGAAATTACTAAAGCTTGGGACACTTTGGGTGTAATTCACAGCGGCAGCAAAGCTCTCAGCAGAGCATTGCCTGTTTGTTGTCTTTTTGGCTTCCCAGTCCCACCACATCTGAAAGCATAATTCTCTCAGACCTATGGAGACCTGCAGTGTAACAGCTCCCGGAGGCAACTGAGGAAAACCAGGGACTTTCAGGGTAAGATTCAGCTGAGCTTATTAACTTCCCCTGCAAGCGAGCTGACTGCGAGGTGCCATCGCTGAGTGCCTCCGCACCATGGGCATGGGGAGACACCAAGCGTGCGGCTCTGAATCGGTAGAACCGGGCAGGAATTTGTGTGCCGTGGGCCTGGTGCACATACCCCCTGGCTCCCTCCTTCACTGCCAGCTTGGCAGCAGTCTCTTTGACCCTCTTTTTGAGCTTCTTCATTGGAGACCCCCCATGTCCTGTTTCACCCACCATCCTGGAGCCAGGTAGCTGTACTCTGGGTGCTAAGACACTGAAATTAGTCATCCCAAAGCAGTCAGTCTGATTCATGTTTTAGTTAGGAGAGGGAATTTGTCTCTCATTTTTGCCTGGTGCCTTGTTTTTAATCAGATCAAGCATCTGCCAGGTCCCTCGCTGTGGTAACTTCAGTAGTGAATGCCACAGCTTGATCCCATTGAAAAACATCAGTGATGACAGCTTGTGGTGGTGGATTTGGGGCAGGATGGGGCATTCACAGCACCCGAGCACAGGAGCAATGGGAAGATGGCACTTGTGGAGATCAGCAGAAATGCTCCTGCTGAGGGCTTCCCTAGTGCCTCTGGCTTCTCCTGCGCTGCTGAGGGAGAGGTGGCAAACGGAGAAAAGACCGAAAAGGGCAGTGTCAGAGGAGGGAGACAAAATCTGATTGTGGCATGATGGAAGGGCTACAGACAACCTGTGTGATGGGGATGGCGTGAGCTGGTCCCCAGACTGTGGCACAGCGTCATGGCACAGAGAAGCCACAGGGAGAGCARATGCAACTGTCTGTCATGCTCTGACTTCTTTTTTTTCTTCTTCTATTTTCAGGTTACCTCCGTGTGTGCCACCACAGTGGCCTTAGACACCTCCCCAGCTGAGCCCAGGGGCCCTGCTTACCTCTCCCCRAGCTCCAACGGGCTCCTCTAAATTCCCAGAGCTGCCTCAGGAGTGCAGCAAGCAGCAGCGTTACAGCATTGCAAGAGCCAGGAGCATTGGCTGTGGGAAACCGGAGTGGTTCTTGAGTATTAAGCTGAGGCTGGGATCATGTATATGTAACAGAAGCCCTAAAGGTGCTTCCAACAATTTATTGCTATCTCCTCTATAGGATAAAATATGAGATGCTTTCCATTTGCTAATAAATTCTTCTTAATGGGCTTAAACTGCAGCAGGGGAGATATAGGTAAACACTAGGAAAACCTTCCTAGGGATAAGGAGAGGTAAGTGAGGTAGCAGTTTGGCTAGGGAGGCTGTGGTGTCCCCTCACTGGAGCTTAAGAAACGTGTTGGACTAGCATCTGTCAGAAGGCATTTGGGGGTAGCTGCTCGTGCTGCGGGCAGGGACTTGGATTTGATGCTCTCAAGAGTTCTTCCAGCTCTGTTTTGTAGCAATGGACTAAGATGGTGCAGTCRGTGCAGTCACCAGCTACCTGAGCTGCTCCAAGATTTTGTGTCCTCAGCACGTGGCCTCCAGGAGGGACAAGCTTGGGAACGACTGGAAGATCCCAATGATGGGAACAAGGACGCCAGGAAGGGGGGGCAGAACCTATGCAAAGATGAAAATAAATGAAATTGGCTTTCTTTGAAACTCCCCCAAACAGYGCAAGTGCACTTTCCAAACCACTGCTGGGTTTCTGTTCCAGTAAATTTGTATTAAATGTTTCCATTCTTTTATAGCATCCCATGAAACTTAGTGGAAAATAWTTAGCATTTACAGCAGTATCCCCGCTTTAAACAGACATCCTGATGGATAAAGTTAGGCAAATGGTTACGTGACTTATAATGGGGCTTTCAGATTGTGACTGTCAGTCTGATAGAAGACATAAAGAATGACAGTTATGAAACAATAAACATGGAAAAGCTGCTTTTGGAAACCAGCAAGTATGTTGGAATTTAGACGAACCCCAAGCAGACAATGATATTTAAAAGGTATTTTATCTCAAGATTTTAATTCACCTTCGAAAAGGTGCATTTTCATGTTTACTATTTTTATCATGCATCCCTGAATGGGTGATGACACTTATATCTAATAATGTAGTAATGTGCAAAGAAGGGACAGGAAAACCATGTGGGAAAAGGTTCTCTCTGGCTTTGTGTCACCTCCCTTCCAGGGCTGTTTCTCAGCAGTTGCTGTAACACCCTGATGCTGTAGGTGGGCTGTTTGTGGTGCCCAAATATGGGGGGTTTCCCAACCCTCCACTCTGTCATGCAGAAATGTCAGGTTGATGAAAGTGAATGATCCTCATGCTGGCTTAAGTTATTCGTTAAAAAATTCCAGTTATAATTKCAGCAGACCACAGATACTTGTCTTATCTCTGAGAAAAATCCTTTCTTATCTGTAGATTCAGTGTTTTCCAAGGAACACTGAAATTTCCTGAGATCACTGGCTTAGATATCTAAAAAGGCATCTGTGTAAGAAGTTGGAAGCATAGGATGACATTATGGTTTGTGTGCTTATCAATACTAATTCCACAKGAATAAGAGAAATATTTTGGGTAAGACAAACTGGTAGAAATGAAGAATTTATTGCCAGAGCAAACCAAGGTTTATATAATCCCTTTCCAGTTTTATAATGGACTCACATGGTGGGTCTGAAYCCATGATTTTAGCTGTAAAGCACATTGCTGCTAGCACACACCTGAATCTAAAATGTAAGGCYTGTCAGCGGAGGCAATTGTACGTGTACGGCACAGTCTGGAGGAGAGAGGATAAATGAAGTCTCTAAGGGATCTCTTTCTTCYACTTACCGAAGCTTTGCAATTTATTATGTGTACAGCATCCTCCTGGTCCTCTCCTGACGTGGTGTATGCTGTTTATAAATTACTGTAAATTGTGTGCCCACGCTCCTCTATTTTAGGGGGTTGCAAGGAACAGTTAAACTCTGGCAGCTCCCGCTGCAACCCCAGGGGTCTGGCACTGCCGGCACAAAGCCACGGGAGGCAGGGGGCTGGGTTTGTGGTTTTTGTGATGTRTACGTGCTGGGGGGGGAGAGGCAGAACAGACCAGAGGAGACAGCAAAGCCRCTCCAGACCTGAGCATGGGCTGCCAGGGAGAAAGCCCTTAAGACAAATCCTGGTGTGCTTTTCAGGCCAAGCGCTGGCTGAAGGATGCGTCAAAGGAGGAGCAGACGGTCGCTGTATGGTCCCTGCTGCGCCTAGGACAGAGGAGCTGACACGTTCCTTAAATGCAAGCAGGAGGCAAAGAAACATTAGACTCCATCAGCTGTTTCCCCCAACGGCCACTAATTTTTAACCAACTGCTTGTCTTAAAAGGGTGAACCTGTTGTTAGAAAACAATTTTGGTGGTTAGTGTCAGCCCCTTTTTCCCTGAAGAACTGCATCCCCATGGTTCTTCCTTGGAGACGTTTCCCTTCTGCAGCCAGTAACCAGTACCCAGAACTTAATACATTTGCAAAAATCAAGATCCTCTTCCCAGATGGAAAAGATCCCGATTTTTACCGTGATGCTTTTGGGTCATCATGGCAACAACAGCCTGATTTGTGGCTTTTAACGCTTTCCAAGTTTTCACTTCATCCAACTCTCCACTTGGCTTGGATGCAGCAGCTATGCTGCTCCCCAGCCCCAAACTCCAGCAGCGGTCGCGCTCACATGGGGAYGTTGTGCTGGCACTGGGCCAGGCAGCGGGAGCTTAAAATATTTATCATCTGGTGCTTGCCAATTTTCTGTCCTTCCCGAGAGCTTCCGCTCAGGCTTGGACAGCCTCCAGGAGGGACTCCATAACGGCGAATCGACAAGATTGACGGCACAGCGTGAGTTCAGCCCCCTCTTTCATAGCCTATAAACCAAACCTGATTCACCTTGTCTCTGTCAAATATTTCACGCATATCCCTGTCACATGTGCACTGCGTACCTGCTGTGCTACATGCTTTGGAAATAGCTTYGGTCAAAGATAGTAGGAAATGTTAATAGCAATAGGATGCTCTGAAGCCTGCAGGCTTTAAAAGAAACATTCCCATATACCTTTCCAAGCATTAGAAGAGACAGTTTCTGTGCCATTATAAAATTAATGTATTGGAAGAAATGKCAAGGCATCAGCTGCTGAGAAAACTGACTTTGGACAGATGGGCAGGGGCCAGATGCTCCCAGCAGCTCTCGGTTTGTCTCTGTTAATGGGGGCACTAATGCCACGTCCCTGGCGGCTCAGAGCCGCGGAGTGCCAGGTTGGCCGGCACAACCATATGTGGACAAATTAAGATTTGTATTAATAACCCCTTGCCATAAGCACAAATGTCACTCTGGACTTGAATTGTGTAATGCCTAAGGAGTATTAAAACCAGATATTGGGCTTGTAGAAAAGTGCTTCTGTAATGCTCCTTATTATAAGGAAGAACTCRGATTTATTTCACAAGCCACTTCAGTATGGTGTTGAGATGATCTCTGGCATGAATAGACAAGTAGGATTATCAGCACTGCGTGCTCCTCATCCCACGTTCATCTCCCCGTGCTGAACTATCTGTCCCTGAAGGGACTTCCTCGCGATGGGCAGAGAGGGGCCAGCAGCACGAGAAGGTGGATCAAGTCGCTGAGATCTGTGCTGTCACCAGGGCACCCACCTCCTTCCACTGACCACAGAGGCACCAGAGGTGGCTCTGCTCCTCACTGAGGTACCAGGGCTTAGCACTTATGGCCAGGGAGGATGAATCTGAGCCTGAAYGTCTGAGAAGCACTCCATGAGACTGAGCGAAACCTGTGGGAAAAAAMCACAGCAAATCCTGAATCTCTCATGCCCCTCTTTTCTGCAGAGCAGAGTTTGCCACCTGCTGCCCAAGGCAGGTTTGGAGGGCTTCCTAGTAAAGCCCTTCCAACAGCTGCTGAATTTGTCGGAGATGGCAAAGCCCCACCAATGTAACCTTGCTATAAAAACAGAGGGCTTATTTACGATCCTGTTTGGATGATYGTCATTCCAGGTAGGACTAAATATACAGTGCTGGTGACTAATCACTTGCACATGAGATATTTCATCAGGCACAAGGACAGCAGTAAAGTAATTGAGTCCTCTTCTCTCTTCTCAGATTTATCTATTCTGTGCAAAAAGCAATGTATTGCTCAGAAATGATGTTGGAGGTGATTGATTTAATTGCTACAAAGGTGCCCCTAAGCCAGCAAGGTTTCTGATGTCCAGTCCTTCATGTGATGGTCAGGGAGAGAACTTCCTAAGCCAGCAAATGCTTATAGATTAGTCAGATTCAACATTAACATGGGAATACACAAGCGGAGGGATTTTCTTAAGTCATAAAATCACATCACCAACTACTGCAGACACTGCATCATGTCAGCCCATCTCCACATAAAATAAGAACGCTCCACCTTGGCATGAGATGGATAGATTCACTCCAGATGCGTGTGACACTGCTAGGTGCCACCTCCACCGTAAGCAACACACTGCACTGCCTGAGGACCTGGGGGCCCATTGGGAATTGATGTGCAGGCACAGGCAAGAATGCAGCAGGAATGCAGGTACAGCCATGTGCCTTCATCAGCTGTGGGGCAGGAGATCTGCAGAGGTGGTAAAGAAGTATCTGTGAAGAAACCTCCCAGCAGCATCTCAAGGCCTGGTATATACAAACGTATATGTGTATGCATGCATATAAATGTATTTTGAAATTGTCAAGAAACGTGATTGATTACTGGGAATCATATGGAATAATATCGTAGAATCATAGAATAGTTTGTGTTGGAAGGGACCTTTAAAGGTCAYCTAGTCCAACMCCCCTGCCATGGGCAGGGACATCTTCAACTAGATCAGGTTGCTCAGAGCCCCATCCARCCTGACCTTGAATGTTTCCAGGGATGGGGCATCTACCACCTCTCTGGGCAACCTGTGCCAGTGTCTCACCACCCTCATGGTAAAAAATTTCTTCCTTATATCTAGTCTAAATMTACCCTCTTTTAGTTTAAAACCATTCTCCCTTGTCCTSTCACTACAGGCCCTGCTAAAAAGTTTGTCCCCATCTTTCTTATAAGCCCCCTTTAAATACTGAAAGGCTGCAATAAGGTCTCCCCAAAGCCTTCTCTTCTCCAGGCTGAACAACCCCAACTCTCTCAGCCTTTCTTCATAGGAGAGGCGTTCCATCCCCCTRGTCATTTTTGTGGCCCTCCTCTGGACCCCCTCCAACAYGTCCTTCCTATACTGYGAATAAAATAAAATCTTTGTAAAAATGCAAAGTACTGCAGAGCAGTACTTTGGACGATGCCTGTGGTTGGGTAGGGAGTGCTCAGTGGGCTGTGGCTGTACCGTGTCAGCCTGTGTGTCATCCRGGCAGGTATGGACAACCTCTACCAAGGAGACAACTGCTTTTCGGCCAGTGAGATGCTGGCAGGGGCAGCCACCAGGATCAGATACCAAGCAAGGTACAGAGGGTACCACAGCAGCAAGCAGCTTGAAACCCAGAAATGATCTTATCGCAGTGCAGCAAAAACAAAGCGTCTGCTAGACCACACATCTGTAACATTCTAGGCTGCAAGCAGCAACCTGCTGCACAGTCTGTTCTCATTTTCTTCCCCCTAAACGTGCAACCCCACATCTGGAGACTGCAAGAACACAGTGGTGATGGTGAGGATGGACTTCTGCACTAGCCCCAAACTGCCCAGCAATCACCAGCTGAGCTGAGTATCTCCAGGACGTTACGCATGCAGACATGCGTACATATATGCGTGTGTTCATATCTGAAGGGCAGAGCTTCCCAAACCATAATACCAATAACACCTGAGAGCGGGGTGCTGCGAAGTTGGGAGGAAGGCTCTGCTTTCCCTGCTTATCCCTATTCTCCCAGTTGGCAACTCAAGGATGTACAAGAAAAATGTTGTGTGTTGCTCACTAGCARGCTTTGTCCTGTGCTGTTTCTGATGGGGCAGCCTATATTCCTCCCTTCATTCCTGCCCTGTGGATGTTTCCTATGATACATTCTTGACTGGTTCAAAGCATCTGAAAGTACCTTTCATCTGGTACCTAACCACAGAAGGGTGGATATTTCAGCCTCCATAGCAAAAAGCAAACAACCATCAGATTTCCTGAAGGGTGTCAAAATATCTCTGTGACCACACATAAYTAGTAAAATAAAAAAAGGAAGCAGATGATAACATTTGGGGCCTTAGAGATGTTAATTCCASTGTTAGTTTAAAAATAAAAGAATCCCTGGGAAGCTACAAAGGTAAAACTGGTAGATCCATACGTTGCAATTTGTAAGACTTTTGCTAATGAGGTTGCTGACCACTGATAAATAGTTTTGAAAGTCAGAATGGAAAAAGAGAAATCCAAAAGATTAGAAATAAAATTCACCTGGAATTTTCAAAGASAGAAGAGAGAGATGTAGATCTGCGATTTAGTGCCCTTAACTGCATAAAAAAAACCCAAATTGTTTTGATCAAACTGACTGCTATGCTGTAAGTTCAAAAGCAGAGACATACACCATCAGGAGCTCATGAGAGCCCCAGTAAAATGCATTCAGAAATGTTACTGGAAAATATAACCCGTATTGGCACATATTGCTCCTGGGCAAAGCTATGAATGCTTAACCACTGCATTCAGTAGGGGCAGCTTCGTTCTGAATATACTCTGCTGAATATGCTCTGCTCTGCAGCTCCATTTCACTACGCCTTTCTGTGCTTTTAAAAGATCATCTATTGATTCTTCAAACTGCTTTCGTACATTTTTTACAGAGACATTAACTTTGCTGTGTTTTTTTGTAATCCCGGAGACTTTCTTTTTCCCCAGCTAGGTTTTTTTTTTAATGCCTCTAGCTTTGAGGAGATGTTTTCAAGGCAAACCTGCCACTTTGCTGCACAGCAGCTCAGACAGCAAACTACCTGCCACCTGCAAAGTGATGGCAAACTCTTTCTCCAAACTTCATCTCTCACTTCTGAACTTTCCAGGCAGTTCCAAACCTCCTTTCCTTTTATTAGGAAGGCTGTAATTACTATCTGAGGGCAACCTTTGTTATGATATGAAAAGAAGCACTCCAACTACTGTGCTAAACATTAGATGTTCAGCTGAGTGATAAAACACTATAATCAAGCCCCACATGTGACTATCTCCTTCAACCAACCTTCGCATGCATAAGTGCTAAAATTTCAAATCACATAGTATTTATTAGGGCACAGCATAAGCTTGTGAAATGAATGTCTTATTTCACACATGTTTAGAAAAAGAGAAAGCTGAATAACCACTGTTGTGCGCTGTGTTCCTCCCGACCTGGCGCTCCCATTAAAAACAATAGTGGTGGCAATGGCACTCTAGAGACAGAGTGTTTCTCGCCTGTGGTGGGCAGATGCAAAGGTTTAAGCAATAGTTTTGTTATTAAGCAAAAGTCAAAAAATCACGTTAATATTGCACAGAAGTGTGGCATTTACCTGGTCTCACTGTTTGTGTAAACTCTGAGAATTTTTTGTATTTTCTAGTAAAATTGGAGGTAGGATTCCTCCAACTTTGCCCTTCTAAAACATTGGAGTCTAGCCAGGTAGCTACCGAGTTCTCTGCAGAGTAAGTGGAGGTTCCTTTAGGAGAGGATCTCATCAGTCTACCTGGGACATTTATTTTAGGATGGATCAATAGCTCTCCAGAGCTCCTTTGACATGACTATTGCTTTTCCACATGACCCTCAGAAGTGGCATTTTTCAATCCTGGTTTCAGGAGCTAGGGGATTGCGAGAGATGATTGCTTTTATAAGAAATAAAGAGGGAGAGGGGGAAAAAAGAAATTTCTAGGCCAGTTGATTCCAGAGAAGAGTTCAAAATATGAGTCCTAATGGCCAAAATACTGGAAAACACATAAAAAAATCCCTAATCCTTAAATCAGTCTCAGTAGTTTCTGGTACATTCCACTATATTGCCTGGCTACATTTCAGAATGCCACCAGTAAATGTTTCCTTCATGCCTTTGGAGGGATCATTCCCGTCAGGATTACATTGAGCAAAACTCTGTTGTGGGAAATTCTCCTTCCCCAGGGTGAGCCAGACGTGCACTGAGGAGCGGAGGGCAGGACAGTGCAACGCTGCTGAGTGGGGATCCGCAGCAGGTCGGACCTGCTCAGCCTTACCACTGTTGGAGGGCGGTGGGTGGTGGGAACTCGGAAACCTGGAGAAGAAACACGGACATGAGAGTTTCCCTCTGGGCTGGGAGAGGTGGTCACTAATTTTAGCCCTATCTCTGTACAGATCTTTCACTGAAGCTCTCTCACCAGCTCCCTCCTTCTTCCAACAGACTGACATTGGCATGACAGTAGAGAAGACTACTATGGAGACCCATGCTCTGATGGTCTCACAGGCTGARATCAGGAGGGGTCTTATAAGTGAATTATTGTTTCACCCCAATAAGCGATTTAATAAAAGTCAAGCTGTGTTCCTCATTTATTAATTCCAGGAAATCATGTCTTCCCAAGTCTATGTGTCTTTGTGTTAGACATTGCAAGCTTTCTGGAGCAGAGCTATGTCTTTGTTGCAGCTTGTGCAGCTGAAACAYATCTTCAGCAATAGCAAAACAAATCATAATAATAATATGGTAACTATGGGAAGATGCACTATTGCTGTTTGACTCCTTTAAAAAGAGAAGAGTTCAGGCTCATAGAATACTAGTTCCACATAGTTCATTCAGATTTTCAGAAGAACTGAGATATTTTTCTATCCTAAAGATTAGGCTACTGTCTCCGGTGCTGAACTTTTTATTATGACTCAAGATATATCATTCTCTGTATTGATTTGATAAACAAATGCACAAATTAAATTGATTCAGAGATCTAAATATAGAAATATCGATTGCGATGAGGTAGATYATTTTGATAGTCTTAGTTTGCTTGCAAAAGCCTTTCCTAGCATCACTGGTAAAGAAGACAGTTTTTTCTCTAGGTTGTGTTACAGTGTGCATCGGTTGTGACAGTCTGTGTAACATGTATGTGTGATGCATCCAATACACAATAGTCATTGGCTTTGATCTGTGTTAGCAGTGAGTTAATGCTTACTTGTGACTAGTTTAACCATACAGAATAAGGAAATGAAAACAAGGCAAGGCATTTTTTTAAACTTTTTTTTTTTCATTTCTTGCTTAATTTCTTAGGACATGGTGATCATGTCTTTTAGTAAACCTATGGTTGGGGKTTTTTTTGCTATCAATCAGCATTGTTTTCATTTGGAGTGTGGTATAAAATACAACTCCATGTTTTAGTATTGTATATTAATTACAAGTATAACATATTTACTTCATGTGCTCAGTTTCATCACCCCTTTTTGTCTTCCCACCTCATGAGTATGAATCTGTCATTATCTGTCCCGTCATCATACTGCAGATAGGAAAGCGTTTTATACTCAGAGGTAATTTGCTCTACATCTGTATCTATATGTGAATGTAAATATATGTCTAAAATTTAGATAGCTCAGGTCAACTTATAGGCTTGCCCCTCTCTCAAAAATTTTGTAAATTCCTTTATTTTCATTTATTCCAGTTTCAAAAGTCTCACAGTTGCAATTTCCTGAATATATCTGTTTTTTTCTTGGGAATATTAATGCAATTGCACAACTGTGCTAGTGCAATCAATCATTTTCCAAGTGAGGTAAAAAATTACTGACAGTACGTGACACCCAGCATCACTGATTCRTATGTACGTATATTTAGCCCTTAATTTATTTTGATAAATTGTCTCTCCTTAATATTGTTATTGCTTACACATGGCTCCTATAAGTGAGCAGAAGATGGAGACACTGCATGTTCAGCATATCTGGCAATGGCAAGCCCATCATGATGAGCTAGATTCAGAMTTTAGGTGTAGCACGGAGCAGGGGCAAAACATCAGATCGATGGCCCCGGAGCTATTGTCATTCCCTTTGATGCATGAAGTCATTATTCCTCCTTGTTACAGGAGACAGAGGGAATAAATATAGTGCACAGCAAATAAATCTGGCTTTTGCTGGTGTATGTCTTAGGGCGACGAGTCAAAGCATGGATCTAGTGCTCTGTCTGTTCTGTATTGCACCCTCTTTCCCATTCTAAAAATGGATAAACAATAGGAAAYCTTGCAAATTTTTGTGTTTCATTGCCCAGGAGCTTGATCTCTGSCACAGAAAATACAGGGGAAGAGCGCTTTTCTTTTACTTACTTCCCTACAGAAATGAGCACAAAACCTAGCCTTCTGTTACGTTTTCAGCAAGCAGTCAAGAAAGGAAGTATTCTTGKTTTTTTATTTCAAAACACATTGTCACTGCCCAGAAAAAACAACAACCCCATACTGGAAAATGGATAGATAGCAAAGACTTRTAACTCCATTAGTATCTGCAGTAATGCCGCAAGGAGCAGGAATGTTTTCTACTCTCAGATGAGTTATTCCTTAGTGAAGTGGATAGCTGCAGACTCCAGAGAATCATTTCTAAGTGGATTTTCTTTCCTTTCTTTGGCATGCCACTGGCTGTTTTGCCAGTGAACAGGAATAAGAGGCAAAACTGTTATTTATGCAGCAGTATAAACCATCTCTTACATCAGTCAGCACTAGACACTTATARAGATGTTCCTACAGCTTTTTCTCCTGTTTGCTGATTAAGCATATTCTTAATTAGTATTGCTGATTCTTTTTCTGAACTACACATAATATTTTACTAAACATATGGATATCTAAGCCAAACTAACACATTTTTTTTCAGTATCTTTTGCAATGGGTGCTTGCAGGATGCAATCCACTTTCCAAAAGGATAGGAAACAACCTCTGCATTGAGGACCAGCCACATAACAGAGATAACGTGGAAAACCATGTAAAGAGCATCTTTTTGGCAATTACATACTGTAGGAATAGTTTAAAATTTTCTACCTCTCAATTTCATCACTTTTCTTCTGACTTCATTTTTCTAAGAAAGGGTGAAGAGATCTCCATAGCTCCCTTTATATGATTCACTTTCCGCCTGTCTTTCGTGTTCCTTCTTTGTCTTCTCTCTGCTTTCTGGTCATATTGGTATTTTCTAATGACACCTGTTACTGAAAGCACACAATCTACTCATTATAAGCAAATGAGCCAAACATGCCTGTAAATGACAGATGAATCTGACTGAGATTTGAGATTCAGATACTCTAAAGGATGTTGTCAAAATATTTATGACAAGGAAAGAGCCGAGCTGAAGCATCAGAGAAGTCTTGCTGAAGATTGTGAAGAAAGACTGGAATGATTTTACCAAGTTATGCGGGGTATGGAGAATACATGTTGCCACTCAGACTGCTTGTTTGTAAACAGCAGATTGCAGAGTCATTGTGGTCCAACTAATTGCAGCTGCCAAACCCTCTGAGAAAACARACCTTCTTCAGCACTCCGTCAAGTTTTTAACATCCAGATAAAAATAGTCTTAGCCGGTCAGGTCCATGAGAGGGTGAATGCAGTACGTGGGGAGTAATTCAAGATGTCAGACAACAGATCTTCCAGGTTTTCCTGATTATTTTCAGTGGTGAAAATCACATGAAGCAGACTACTCTTCTGGAGGTATTTCATAATAACAAAAGCTCTGCTAATAGCTATATTATGATCAAAAGACAGTTTGATTACACATCTATGTTTTGTCTAGCACAATGAAACCATGATTATTATAGAATAACATCTAGAAAATCAACTTACTACTAACATATATTAATGGCATTTGGACACAATTTTTTTTCCAGTTTTATCTCTAAGCCAAAAATTCAGCCTCCTGGTACTGTGGTGGTACATTTCCCCTGCCCCTTCTCCTGGGCCACTCTATGATCTCAGAAACTCCCGATGAACTTTAACCTCTGTGTAGTGAGCTGGGCAGTGAAGCATCCCTTGGCTGTACCCAGAACTCTTGCATGAGTGAAGTGGGGGAATGGCACTGACCGTCCCAGAACTCCTGCTACCTAACCCAGGTGGGGGATGAAATTGGGGATAATTCATCATCCCCTGACACCSCTATCTGAGTCATAACCCGAGTGGAACAGTACCATTGCTGCTGAAACTCCCGYATTGGACTGTGGCCAGTATAGAAGTTTACGGATGACTAAAGCCAATCAYCTTACAAACCTATAAACAGTGGTCCTAGGTGAGACTCTCTGAGCTCTCCTGGACCACAGTGGGCTGCGCCCAGAATCTCCCTCTGAGTGGGACACCTCTCAGAGCTCACAACCTCTTGAGTTTGCAATATTCAGAAGACCATCAGGACCTGGGCTGAAAGACTCCTCGGCCAAGACACTCCTTGGAGCTCAACCCTTTGCCCGTTGAGAAATGCCAAGACATTTAACATGAGTATTTCACGAGACTCGAGGGGAATTTTTAACAGGTATACCTTTATAAATTTATCTAGCTTTGGGCCCTTATGTGTGAATTGATCTAGATCTCGTGTGTGTGTGTTTGTGTGTATTGTTTTAGATAACCAGTAGTAAGCATAATCTGTAATCAAGTCACTTTAGTAATTGTAATAAACTTGATTAGCTCACTTTGTAACTGCTAAATTAGTCAAATTAAGTGCTGTTRAAATCTTGTAATCTACCTTAAAACTGTGAATGAACTTTAAATTGCTACTAAAYRTATAATCCCTTAGGCATAAACCCTTGACCAGGTCTGAGACTAGGGGTAGATCCAGCCGCACCTAGACTCCTCTCTGAGAAGGAATTTAGGGAGCAAGGGGGTCTGCTCTGAACCTCGTGACTGACGGGAGGGTCTTCCTTACCCTTTTTGTCCTCRGTCTTTCTATAAATCATTCCAACTCAATTCTGACACAATTTTGCCTGTGTATGCTTAATCCATGTAATAAGTAATAGAGTGAACCTTGCCATCGAATTCTGTTAAGTCGTGCTTTTATAAATTTTTATTAAAATAACTTTTTGCTGATACCTTTGCCAGTGATTCTTTAAGCAGCCTCAAAACCACTCATTCGCGACAGGTACCAGCACAGACACGAGGTCTGTATCAACTTCTGGATTTTTGAACCGAGCTTGCTGTGGTACCTGGTAGGAGGCAATATTTCCATTACATTTTCACTAGAGAATAGCATAATAATGTTGTTATTTCTCATTCTACATGAAGTGTGCCTGATATAAAGGATAGTTATGTTAAACTGGAAAGTATATGGCAATCTGGGAGTGTGCGGTTCAACTCACCATATTGGCTGTTCAGGTATCAGGTATCCAGTTTAAGGTAATAAGGTAAGCTTTCTCTGTATTTAGAAATATGAGAAAATAAAAGAAATGAGAAAAAAATATGAGAAAAAATATGAGAAAAAAAAGAAATATGCATCTTTGAACTAATTTAACTGACTTCAGATGCATACATGTAGGCATCTTTAATGTAGATGTCTTCCTACATGCTAGGTGTTTAAGATCCCACTATCATCAACAGGGAWCTACTCAAAGCCTTCAAAGGAATCTAGAGGGTGACTCGTCCCATCCTAAAGTCGACACGTGTATCTGTTCAGTCAAGCATCACTGACTCTTTTGACTAAGAAACTATATTTGTTTGCCTAAACATAGGTTTTGAGAGCTGTTTGAGATGCCCTGAGATACTCTCTCGGCCTCAGCAGCTATGTGCAGAAAGGAGCAGATCTTTCTTAGCTCATTTTTTGTACCTGCTTGGGCCATGGGCATGATGCAGCTATCCTAAACCTCTACTGACTACAGTGTTTAGCCACCTGCCCTACCTATGAACACCTGCTCTTACCATAGAGGTTTCCAAATGTGGAGCCGAATCCCAGCCTTTGGGCCAAATTCATCCCTCAGATAGCCAAGTGAAGGCACTGAGCTGAATTTGTTGTGTTACCTAATATGGCTTTTAAGTCTTGTATGAAGCAACGTGAATCCTTTGATTTTTTTTACTTCAGTAGTGCCACTTCCAAAAAGCACTTCAGATCTGCTAGAATCTATTGCCCTGTGTCTACTTGTTAGCAGCAATTTTTGTGCTTCAATTACTTTGATTAATATAACATATATCGAAAAGCTCCTRTTTCATGTACAAGGTTGTTATCGACAGAATATTTGCTATTAAAATGGAAAACAGCCCTCAGCTAGTGCAGCATATTTGTTCAAATGTGAATCTGGGTAAAAGAGAGTTGTCTTTGCCTTGACAGCTATATAAAGGAGAAAACTATGTGGTCCATTTCAGGACTTTTYATTTTTGGAAGAGGTATAAGCCCAATCTTCATCTCTACTTCATATTCCTGAGAAAGCATACTCCTTACACTTTTTATGGGATAGAACAAARATGCATTTAGGCAGAAATGGCTCTCCAGCAGGCCCTTAGTTTGATGGAAGCTGCACAAAATGAGACAACTGGCATAGCAAAATACATATGAGTTTGGATTAAAACCTTCATTTTCATACCTTCATAGTTTTATTGGTGCTGTGGCTATAAGCCTAATTGAGAAATCAGACTGAGTGGTTATAACATAGCAAACCTTAGCTTTTTTTTTTTTAATTTCTTTATTTTTTCTTTATCTTTTTAATGTGAAAATAGTGTAAAAGGTAAATGTGAAATAATATAATATTTTCCAAGAAAGTATAAAGATTCTCTGAAGTTCTGCAGCTGAGTGGTGACACATATCAACTCTTTTCTGGGATAGCTAGGAGTCTCTGTTTGACCCCGGCATCTGAAGCCCACTGTGTGAGACRAACATATGCAGGTTTCCAGATGCTACGCTTTAATATGTCCATATTTTCAATAGACTGCAATTTCTAAGTTCAGGGTATGCTAATTGCAAGCTGCTCGGAACATATGGAGACTGTTCAGTTTTACAGCAATTCAAAGAATAACAGGAACTTGTAATTGGGGGTCATAAAATAGAATAGACCATTTAGAATATAAGATGGAATGAAGATGGGTGGAACGCCATTTATCACTGATGATACTTTATGTATCAGAAGAACTAAGATTTGTATGTTTTGGCTGAAGAAGAATGAAAAGCACAAGGACAACTTTTTCCTTGTTGAGGTGGTCAAGTGTTTCTTTGGGCTGGGCTTATTACTGGAAGGGACTCGGTTCCCCTGACTTTGGTGGGGTTGCAGTACCCATTTTTCACATCAGGCCATGCATTCAACAGCTACAGGCAGAAAAGCTAGAGCTGCAACACTGACAGCCAATGCATATACACACCTTTGTTTGTAAACCCAAATCATATTTTCCCATTTCTCATAAAAAGGACATAGTCTGGTAAAGACAGGAGCAGAGCTGCCGCTTAGAAACAAATCACCCAGCAACAGGACACTAGTGCTCCTTACTTGTAGCCTAAGAATACTCTTAATTATGCAATTTCTGGGTTTTCAGTTTTTTTCTCACRGACGGTAATCTATTCTTTAGCCTCATTCCCATCCAGAAAAGGGTTTAATTAGGATCTCTTGCCATTTCAACAGTTTTTGGTCACAGGAGAGCCTGTGCTCAGTACTTCTGTCATGCTTAGTTCTCCCTCAGTTCCAGCACGGAGCATCATCTGTCTCCCCCACCTTACATGCCAAGAGGTGGGTACAGCATGCAGCAGCTGTAGGAGCGTAGTCAGCCCTTTTCTTCTGTTGAGAATTTTCCTCTGCAGTGTGTACCTGAAGAAGGGAAAAAGGCAGGGTTTTTTTACCATATACAGTGCAAAACTCATCCGTGAAAAATCTTAAGCAGAACAGGCTCAGTTCTCCTCACATTTACATCTGTTTAAGGTAGGAGCAACTCAGGGGCAAAAACTGGGCCAATGCAATTAGACTGAAGAATTTAAAAAGATTTATGGGAAACTTGTAAAGCGAGCTCCTGAAGGGCTTTGATTGTTTATGCCCTTTGTTCTCCCGTTCAGCTGATGCCTCATCTGAAACATGCCTGTCGCAGACACTGATGCAGAAAGAAGCCGAAATTGCTCCCGGCAGTGCTGGGAGCTCAGAGAGCAGTGGCCGCTTCGTTGTGACCGCGGGAGCTTTCCTGATGACTGAGAAGCCTTTGCACAAACTAATCCCCTCCAAGGGCTTTTCAGGTGGAATTCCCTTTTCTGTCAGTGTGATGCTAAACGCCAGCTTACCTTTTGATCCAGACAGATTCAAAGTTGCCTTCAGTCTTCTGAAGTTGTTCCAGCCTCCTCAGGATTGATTTTTTTTTTTTTTACTTTATTTTTCTCCCTTTTTACACAGCATAAAATCAAGTCTGTGAGTGTTAAGATTCAGAGTTTCTAAAGCAGTGTTCACTGAGAAAAAATAAGATGCAGAAATTTCACATCTGAGCTCCCTTTCTACGTAGACACTTCTGGAATGTGATTCATCTTAACCTAAAATTAGGCCTCCTAAATAGGACAGCTGAATTGCACCCTAGATTACCTATTGCTCTCCTTTGAATACAAAGGGAGCCAAAGGCGATGGGCTCAGAAATAGCTCTCGAGATARCAAATGTCTAAAGCTAGGTGAGATGAATCCCAGTCACAAATTTTGAAGAGTAGTGTATTTGCATAGACTGAACAACCACTTTTAATATAAGAATGGAGAATAAAATGTCCAAATCTTTCATCTCTGTTTACTGCAGTGTTTGAGAACATTTTGGTGTTCTCATTGCTTAGACTTTATTCTTTTTTGAACTTTCAAGTACAGCTAGGAGAGCAGTTCACACTAGGAAATTTATTTGTTGAATCCCATCTTGTTTCTGTATGTTCCAGGAAGAAGATCATAGTTCYCTCAGATGTATTTGTTATTTGGTCTAATTCACTGAATCGTTTCTGCTGCACTCTCTTAGTCTGCTGTTTGCTCATGAACAGATCATTTTGCACACTGAAAATTTCACGTTGTTTCCATTTTTCTGAACTAGGATGATAGAAGAAGAAAAATTGGTTTGATGAACACAGATGACGCTTTTAAATTACAATAATAGTTTKCAGTTAATAGCTCACTTTCCATCTTAAGATCTGTGTATTTCTTAAACATTGGTTTATCTTGCAATTAGATCAYGTGAATGTTATCATATCAGTTAAACATATTGTGTAACTTAATGCCAACAGCTTCAATGGTCTGCCATAAATTCCACTCACTGCCCTTTTTCCTGTAATCTGGGTATCTGCAGCGCCGAAAGACTGCGTTTGCTCAAATGGACGTTTGGACATACAGCTTCCACAGTTACATACAGCCTGCTCAGAAATGCATGAACAAGTTAACCACAAAGTCTGTGCATCTTGGTTTTTTTAAACTTAAATTATACAGTTCACATCCACATACCTAAACTATGAAATCCAGTCTATCTAACTGCAGACATCTAATGTGCTACATTTTAAATACCAAAGCAAACCAGTTATCCTAAAAAAAGATCTGATATTTCCTATACAGTCAGTGGTGAGATGTCTTCAAARGAAGATCCTGTCTGCTTGGATTTCTGGAGGACTTATTCACTAGGCATCTAAAATGCAGGCACAGATAAGGTATCTAAATTAGGCTAGCTGAATCCCATCATAGGCACCTCTTCTTCTTTAAGAATCAATGTTCCCACAGAAGTTAATGGAAATTGAGTGTCTTCATAGGAATTAGCTTAAGAGTTTAACCCAAGTCCCGAAGGAAATTTGTAGCGGAGCTGGAAGGAGGATCTACCAGGTCCATTCTTAGGGCTACACTCAGTTGCCGGACATTGGCATATAGTGCCCTTTGGGGTGCCTGGGGATGTCTGGGACCTATGCATGGGCTGTAGGTGTGACAGAGACCCAAGACCTAGGTCCTTCTGGACTGAACCAAGAGAAGTACCCTTGGTCATCTCAAAGAACACTAGATGTCTTTATGCAAGAAACTGCACTAAGCTCCTAGTTTTAACTGCAGAATTTGAGAAGCTACATATAAGCTATTTCTAGGCTGAAGTGTATAATGGCTTTATTAGCTGAAAAATACAGCGGGACTTTTTCCTTTCCCTCTTGATCAAGTTCTATTCACARCCAATATTTTCACTCCGTGCCCCCATTTCCTCAGACCTCTGGTGTTCTTATTTTAATTATCAAATGCAGGAAAATATTTTTACCTGTTCGATAATTCCTTTATCATAAACCACCACCAACGGCAGTTTCTTTCATACCAGCCTTGCTGGCAAATTTGTGATTTCTTCACTCTTCACTAATATGTCTGATAACTAGGTATCTTCTATATCTATATTAATGAATAGTAACAAAAACATGTTAGAAATAACCTCTTGGTTAAGCCAGAGGTCTGGGGGATTAGGATCTAGTTCTTCTCATTACTTTCTTGTATGATCATGGCTACTTTCCTTTATGATCATGGGTGAATAATTTTTATCTATATTTCAATTACTGGCAGTAGRTCAACGTGAGAGGAGAATGTCATGGAGAACCACCATCTGGAAGAGTAAGTCCATACTGTGTTGTGCCATGCAGATGTACCAGCTCATGCAAAAGCTGCTCAGTGCTCAGGTTAACACAGCATGGTCRCAGGCCATGCAGCCAGCTGAGTTGCTCCATACCCATCCTTGCTGGGACGTGGATCTGTGGGGACAGCCATCTCCAACCTGTCTGCACCCAACAGGTCTCCCTTACTTTCCTTGTATAGATAAAGCCTGGGTTTCTGAGACCGCTAACCCAGGGCCATTCCCTAGACTTGCTGCAGCCAGCCATGTCTTAGTGATCAGGTACCAATAATGGAAATTTATGCTCATTTGCAGCATCCAGTCTGGGCTACAAGGCACTGAGCTCTTTCCACTTCTGAAGTAAGAGCTGGGGTAGTTCACTGCGTTACAGGATTAGGCTCAGCTGCCTAAACCAGAACCATTTTTCTCCCACCTTCCCAGCCCTCTCTAGCTCTGTAGGTATCAGCTATTATCTTTTAATAGCTTTAATAGCACTATTGTTGTTCTTCTTTAGCTAGGTAGGAAAATCCATAATCCAAGCTGTCTGAAAATTGCCTGATAAAATGTTTGGAGAAAATTGCCACCCACATACTGTATTCCTCTGCAATGTGTGGGAGCATTTCCAGCACTTGCACAAGATGAGAGAACATGTGTATTTACAAATGCAGATACTTACGTTTAAACATAAACATACCAATGCAGATAGGAAAATTGAATGGAGGAGTGTTTATATGTGATTTTAAAAAGCTATCAGGATAGACATGCTAGTCATCTAGCTCTTTAAACATGAGCTTCGCACCTTTGTTTTCCTTGTACCTCTTAATACTTACATAAAGTTACAAAAAGAGRTAAAGCTATTTACTTGCATAGAAAGAAATCAGACTCACAGAAGCCAAAGTCTTGATACCCAAGTATGTGAAAATGAACATTCAACCTTGTATTTTGGCAGTCTAGTAAAAGCAGTCTGATCTTCTAATTAGAATAGGAATTGTCAATAGCAGACCACTCGGAACTGGATCATTGCTCTATCTGTCTAGATAAGGATTTTAGATATCTTTCTTTAAATACACGTATTTGAAAACACTGGATGCCATGTTTGTGTCCAACACCATGGTGTGACACTGTACAGTTAAGGGTCACTACTATGCAAATGGATGTGAGTTCACATGCCCATTCTAGTACTAGTATGGGTGATAATAGATTGCYAGAATTTGAATTCTAGCAATATATACATAGCTCTGGCCAATAGGACTGACTTGTAGCACTATTTCGGAGAAAAATAGTACTGCAGAATTGCAGACTTTCAAAAGAGAACATTAACTCATAAAATCACACTTCAAAAAGCATAGCTGTTTTAGCTCTAACTAACTGGAAACCACTAAAACCAGACTCTAATAAATAACCCCAACAATTTTAGCTTTTGTCCCAAGGACCCTGTCTCTGATATATCTCAAGGCAACAGCTGAGGTGAAGAAAGTGTTGTTCACTTCATTCTTCAGATGGGGAGAAAGAAGCCTATGAAAAATGTATTTTGTGTTGTCAAATACTCCTCCAAAACGATGGGCGCATTTCCACTGTATGGAGGGAGGGGGGGTCTTGAGTTCCAGTGCTGCCCTTCATCCCTGCCCAGCTGCTTAAATTATAACTAAAATATCAATGAGCAGCAACTATCCATTCTGCATTCATTTCAATTATTCAGTGTATTCCAAATCTTGCTTAAATCCATTATCACTTTGTTATCACAAACACACATCCAAAATTTCAGTGCGTGGGGTATTCTCTCCATTACAAGTCTGTAGATCTCAGACCATATGAAATCTTGCACCTTGTAGGGCAATAGCACCCTTAAAAGAAGGAAATAGACCACCCAATTTTTTTTCACAAACTACTGAGACATGACTAGTGTTTCTGTTCCTCTTCTACACTCTTCTTTCTGAGTACTCTTCTTTCCAAGGCATCAGGAAATGAGTGACTGCCTCACTCTGCTTGTAAACTGCTCATAAATAGGTTGATTTCAGAGATGTTTTATGAATTTGAGGTAATCTAATAAATATTTTGCGCAAATCCGTTTATATTTTAGTTCCTGAGCTTTCAACAATGGGTTAGCCTGAATGCTGTTTAATGCTTCGAATATCAAGAATTTGGAATTGCAGCTTTATAAAAGATCACTTAAGCTACCCAGTAAGGTTTGTGTCCTCTTATGAGATTACCTAACCTTTCTAAACTGGAGGCCACTTCTGCTGCCAGCACAGAGGAGCCCAAGGACATCTGAGGTATTGGCATGAGGCTGGCTAAGATGACACAGGGCCATTGGGAGATTTCTGCCTTTCTGGCGCCTGGAAGTGAAGCAGGATACCACAGAGTATCTAAAATGGCTCCAGGTGCCTATGTGTGGGCAAGTGAACCAAGTCCTTCTGCCTGAAACTCAATACAAGTGAGRGATGGACAGTCGAGTTGGCAGAGCTTCACCCAACTTCCCCTCAGAGTGTGACATACGATTTGGAAAAGGCAGCCACTGTGCTTTGCTGTGGACATAGATCAATAGAGAATCCATTCCCTCATCCCGCCAGCAGAGAAACAGGGTACGAATATTGCTTTCCCAGTCTACTTTGGGATCATGAGGCCTCTATGCCATCTTCTCAAGGCAGTGTGAGAAGGCACTGCCTAGCCCCAAATGAATTTCATTTTGTGAAGRTGGGCTGGTTCTACCCATGGCTGAGGGCTCTTTCAGTTCTGCCATCCTATTGACACCTGCATGAATGACACTGGAAGAAGGCAACTCTTTCTGTTGGTCTAGGTTTGCACAGGAGCTGAGTGGATAAGCCATCACACATGCAAACATCCCAGGAAATAGGATCAGAAGTGACGTTATCAAAGGTAAAAGGGGAGCGTTCCTGAGTAACTGCTTTCCGTGGTTACCCAACTCATTCTTATGGTGGACTTAGCCAAAGAATGCTCGTGGATAGATATTTCATTTCAGTCAGCATACTGTAGGTAACATTTGCTTTACATTTTCCAAGAGATCTTGTTAGAAGTTTTATTTGTTCAGTTGGGTTTTCTGATGATAGCACTCGTATCTGTTCTTCATGGTCAGCTGTGCCTCACGCAGTTCTATGGCTTCTATGCTTTGGGACATAAATATTCCCCCCAGTGACTGGCCAATTGCACAGGAGAGTCCCGCAGTYCCTCTTGACGCTGACAAAGGTGGTGGGATTCAGTCTGAGGCAAAGCATCCCAAATTCAGATGCCTACATGTCTTGGATCTGGCAGGGTCATTGCTATATTCCCAGGGCAGGTTTATCTTCCCCAGTTGCAACACAGCCAAATTGAGAATACTTCCTAAGGCAGGTACTTCCAGCTTTTTTATGCCACAGGGAGATCAGGCACCAGATAAACAATAACTCGCTGAATTTCTTATTGTGACAAGCTAGCCGTGAATGAACCATCTACTCCTCCTCTATCGTCATAAAGATTGGTCCTGCATGTAATGGCATAGGTTGTTCTAAATTAACAGCAAGAATTTAGGTAACCCGACAGTGAATGCTTTGATATAAATGTAGGGGATCCGTTACCTACAGAAGTTTTTTTTTTTTTAATTTATCTTCCATTTACAGGTTGTTTAATTCTTCCTGTTTACTCTTTCATTGTAATTACAATGTCTGCTGGGATTTACCTTTAATTAAACTAGACAGAGCCTAGAGAATTTATACCAGTTACATATAGTTTTGAATAATTCAATAGTTTTTGTATAGTACCTTTACTGAAATTAGAAATTTGGAATGAAAGTTCTCATACAGCCCGAAGGAGTGTTAAGATTGGAGAATAAGGTTTTTATAGAGGCATTTTTGTGTAAGTAACAGAAAATGGCAATATGCCTGGGAACCCAAAAAGTCTAGCAAAAAAAAAAAGAATCTATAATGTTACTGAAGCCCAGGAGGTAAATCACAGGTATTACAGCTGAGGCAGTCTCGGAGTCAGCTGGCAGGACAAACAAAACAACTTTTCATTTTAATGGAAATACCTATTTCAAACACTCCTTGTCTTTGGTTTTTAGCCAACCCACAATATCACAGTGACTGATGCCCTATAAAMCACACGGGCACAAAACACAGCTGTAAGAAACAGCTGAATGAAATAGGTCCAGCTGTTTGGGTGAGCATCTCAAAAGGTTTCAACAAACATTGTTGTCCATAGCTTGACTGTGAATCTGAGTTGACTATGTTTGCTTGCCATTTTGGCTAGAATCAAAGTTTTTAGAGTACAAAAGAGATGAGATACGTTCATTAAGGGACTGGTTTAAAGACTTGAGATGMTAGTTTTTATTTTTTCTGCTCATTMTTGCGTGGAACCTCATCTCTTTATCACGAACATAGCCAGATGCTTTGGGCACAGGTAACCAACARTTCTCTTGGGCTAAGGTTTTCTTTCTTTTTTTTAGTAGCATTTTCCTCCTGATGTAGGACCAATGGAAATTTGCTATGTACCTACCCTTAAAGAGAACCGAATGAACCTATTACAGACATTAATTCAGGTGCATTCATTGGCTTTTGGATACTGCTTAACCATAAACTTATTAAAACTAGCTGGTATTTCTATACAGCAAATTCAACATCCAGGCTCCAAGTGGTATTTACAAACACACAATTCATCATGCATTGGCTACTAGGTTTAGAAGGCAGTTTGTGTCATTGAAAGCTTATTTGCTTTCTTCAGGTATTTAATTTGTGCTAATAAATGACATTACCTCTGTTTACAAACCTACCTGCAGAATAAATTTCTTTTAGCCTGAACATGACAGTTGCGTCCAGGTCACCAGGGTGGACTTTGCCAGTGGAAACTGGAAGTCTGCTATGCAGCAAGCAGTATTTCTGCTATTTAAACCGTGAGTCCTGTAAAGGGCTAGCTGGCCTTCTCTTACATTATGATTTCAGACCAGTATAAAAATGTCTGCTGCTAAAACAGAGACATTTGTTGGTGGATTAAAACAGAATCTCAGCTGTCAGCAAATGTCTGTTGATCCCTTCCTCTGGTTTCCAGAGACTGTAAAGCTGGGACTGGCAGATAAGACAAAATGAATGGGTGCTTTTTGGTATGCTAATGGCATGGTGAGGTTGCAGACAGCAGTCAGCTCCTCACTCTTCTTGTTCCTTCCATCCTCTGCCCCAACTATTGTCTTTGGAGACTTTGTTATCACTTGCAACGCTTGGTCCTCAAGCCAGTGCATGCAAATTTGGCACCTTCATGGAATATGGAGCCTTTATATCATAGTATCGCTGCTCAAACTTGGAGTGGTGGTAGGATATCAATGTGGCTAAAAAATTCCTAACTGGAACGGATAGTGGTAAAAATATGTAGTGTAGTCCAGCTGGGTAATTGGATTCTTCTTCAGTGCATCCTCTCAGCTTTAAATCAGTATAAGTCCATTCCACCAGGGAAAGCAGGTTGAGGGGCCCAAAACCAGAGACCATGAAAAAGGAAAAGGAAAATATTTTCACTTCTCAATTTCTACTTTGGCAGGAATTTGAGTCCCTGCAGAGGGATAGATGGATGTGTTAGCAGTGGCAGGACACTCAAAGCTGCTGCTCCATGAACAGTTGCAAAGGACAGTCAACATTTTCCCTCTTACTCACAGCATGCCCCATAGTCCAAGGCAAGATAAAAGAAATACAATCAACTTTTATGATCCAATAAAGAAATTAAATGAATGAGAGAGGCACTGGCTACAGCAGCAAGTTTTATTTAGCAAAGATTAATGATTTTTTTTTTTTTTTCTCAAAAGAGCTTTTGCATTCAGTGCCTCACCTAACAGTACCTTTCTGATGGCCCTCAGCACTGGGCACTCAATGTCCTTTTTCTAGCGAGGAGTTGGTATATGAAACCCTCTGGTGTGCTTGGGGATTTATAATGCTGTGGAAATGTTGAGACTATAACACCTGAATTTTCAGAGAGGATTTAAGAAATAAAGCTACATTATTATGCTAATGTCGGTGCACCACCAGATTTCCTCCCAAAGTACTGCTAAGATTCGAACATATAACCTGAGAAAAATAAATAAAGTAATTACCAAATAAATGAGTTTATATTTTTGGGGGAGAAAAACTTTTCAAGCTTAGTCTGGAAAAATAAATCTTTTCTATTCTAAACAATTTTAATTTTCTGTTTTCCTACACCAGAGACCACATACACAATAGGAAATGCACTGCTAATTCCAGATAGAATAAAGCTGTTCACCTAATGGTAAGAAGTGTACATATTTTGGGAAGAATAAAACATATACTTCATGTTTTTCACTTAATTGGTAAGGTTATTTATAGCCCCCCAACAAAGAAACTATTTTGTTCAACTGAAACATCCCCCAGCTGACAGTAAATATCAAGCCTTACACTTTTAAAAAGAAAAAAACTTTTCCAAATGTGACAAAATCCTTTCCCTCATGCCTACCGCGTGTGGGAAGACAGATGAGAGATGTGTGGGAGCAGTGTTTATTTTGGTGGTTTTTCCTTCCTCAGGCAGCTGCGATGACTTTTGCTGAGAGCCTCCAGGGAAGGCTGGGGAGAAAGGAGACGCTCACCTGAGTGATGGATGGGGAGGGTGATGGTCAGTTCGGCAGCGGACTTGGTTTGGACTCTAAGTGCTGTCAAAGGACCTGCATAATACTGGGCTGAGTCTCCTTTCTGCCTCCATCCTTCCTACCTGCAAGAGGAAAACAGTGAATTCTGTTTCCTTCCAGGGCAGAGGCTGACTTGTTCCATGAGTGTGCAGAGCAGATGTGGCAATCTGAGACACAGCAACATTGTGCCACAGAACATGCGCCCCGATGCTAATATCTCCCCACCGTAGTGACATGAGACATCCCTTTCAAATGGGGAACAGTGGTAAAACACGAGTCCTTGAGGAGCTGGACCCTGCAGAACTGGATCACCAGCTCAGTGACGGGTGTGAGGCAGGCTGCATCCTCAGGGGTACGGTGTTGTCCCAGGGGCACGTTCAGATGCATATTTTCACATCCATCCTCATGACCTGGAATTTCTCCTCTCTCAACTCTAAAACGTGTAGTGTCAGTGCTGGGCTTAGGGATATTTATTCATCCACATTTATTTGACTCCAGAGCCACTGGAACAATCCATATATCTCCCCTTTGCTTTACTGCTTGCAGACACACACTCACATGGGTTTTGTTTACAAGCTGAAGAAATGGTTGTTATTCATGCAAAAAATATTACAGGTAACCATGTGGATAAAAGGTATTAGCGTATGAACGTCCTGTCCCTGCTCTTGATAGCTATTCATTCTTGGCTGCTTCTTGCTCATTGCTGGAATGATTTCTCAACTACATAAAAAAAGGATTCAACTCTACCTGTGTGCGTAATTATAATACTGATAGATAATAAGTAGAGATAGTGAATCTATTTGAAGAAAACCAGGATCAGCTTACAAGCAATTTGTGAGCAGGAAAAAGAGCGAAATGGATGCAATAATTTCCTGTATTTAAATTAAGTTGAGAGAAGCCTTTGTAATGAGTTTATGGCAAACAGACAAGGGAATGTAACTTTCTTAGTTATTCGAAATATGCAGCAAGTCAAGGTGAATTGCTGTTGGGACCCATTTGTGTTTATATTCTGCACTTACAGTCTGCAGAATGTTTACCTGCTTTTTGAAATGCTGATTTGGAAGCTTTGACATCCTTTGAAAACCAGTTTACTATCATCAGTGAGTAACCCGATACAGAATTCTTGTGGGATACAGCAGGATCGTTATTAACTTAAGTAATGACTCAGTTAAAGAATAAAATTTTCCACTACGTGTGTGCAACAACTACATATTTTATAAATTTGTCAAAAATCACCCGTTTTGATGGAGTGTTAGATTTTAGTCCAAAAACCAGCAAGTGCCAACTTCTTCACAGTCAAATTTGGAAAAGAAAAAAACTGAGAAATTAACAGCAGTATTCAATTGCAGTAGTCAAAGTGTACATTGAGGAATGAATACAGATGGAGTTTTAAATACACTCCACGCCTGATACGCATTATTAAACTGCAGGGGTGGTGGGCCATTCTGCTATGGTTCTGCAGAAGAAATCAGTTTCCAGGAGGTGAAATTCAGATGTTTCCTTAAAAAATAAATTAATGTACAAGGCGTTTTAACATATAGAGCTGTGTCATGTGTGAGGTATCTCAATTTTTGCTCTGGGCTTACAATTGCATACTTTTGTATCATTTGCATACTTTAAATATTAGATATTAATACTGCAGTGCTGCAGTTAGAAACTGGTTGTGGTCGGACCAGAAAAGGTTTCCTTCTAAGATCCTAATTCTATTTTTCATTACATGCATATACTGGCACAAAATAAATTGTTTTCATTGGTGTTTTACAGACTTTCGGCTGCTTTGGAGATCTGAGTCCATGCATGGTGGATGGATCAGCTTTGTTACTGTTTGATTAATGTAAAAAGCACTTTTATTACACCCCTGGGCTCCCCAAAGGTTTTATTAAGGACATTCTTTCCTTTTGAAAAAGGTACACATGGAGAGCAATTGAAGAGGATTCAGGCTTAATAAGACAAGAGGGGCTACAGAGAAAACAAAGGCAATATCTAGCAAAAATCTGTGTGCGGGATGTTAATTTTTTCTCCTGCCCTTGGGCTGTATGTACAGAAAGTATTCTTTTCTCTCACAAAACCCATCTGTCGTTTCTAATTTCTAAGAAAGGGTTTGGCAAAGAAATGTGATGAATCTCATGAGTGTTAAATTTACTGGTGTTGTACACTGGAAATAGAACCAATAGTTTTTTTGACAATAGATTGATGACAGATAAATGCAGTTCAGTTAAATTGAAACTTGCCAAAATTTGCAATAAAAACACTTAATTGAGATATATCCTCATATTGAGAGAAACTGTTTTCATAGTGTCACAATATATTTATCTCTGTAGCTAAAATGTTTAATTGTAGCTTGTCATTTCAATTCTTTTTATTTGGCCTTGTATTGCATTAACAGCATTGTATTTATAGCACAATATTAGAATGTTATATTTAGTATACAGTATATAAACATTTTAACAACGTAAAATTTCAGTGTTGCTAAACTGAAGATTTGGATGTCTTATGTTGACATGCTGTTGCAAGGAAAATTTAAAAATATGGATTACTTTTTTCTTCCTCCTGTATCTCAATGAAATGTCAGAATATTAGAAATTCTTAGAAAATATTCTATATTCTGTACAGGTCTAGTTAAAATTAATTAATATTAATAAATCATGTCAAGGAAAAAGTAGACTTCAAGCAATGAGTGAAGAACAAACGGTAAATCGTTGATTAGTAAATGGTTTGTCACAAGCTCTGAAACAGAAATCTCAAGCAGACCATGAAGCTGGGGAGCAGAGTCGTAGTTCCCCAGCTATGTGGCATGATCATTTATTTGTTCATGCATATACATTAGGAATTTTTTGCAAAATAAACACAAAGAACCTGATTTTGCCTTCAATACACCACCAGTGTAAGAACAGTATGAGAGAAGAATCTAGTCATATATTGATTATCAATAAATCATTTAGAATATTTATCGTGCTAATGTTACAGTATCCAGCTCTGTTCTCAAAGAAGCCAAAGATAACCCCCCTATGATGAGRCATTGCCAACTCCTTTAAAACCTCATCCATAAGCTGCAAAGCCCATTTCCAAATATAAGTAATTAATTCCCCTACCGTTTGGATGCATAAGAACTGATAATTATGTATTCTGGTCACATTTATGGGGATGTTTGCAACTAGCACCTGACTCCAAATGTATGATAGTATCTATGCTTGCTGCAAACAAAAGGAAATCTGGAGAAACTGCTTAGAGGTTTGAGCTATTTTTGATAAGACTAGATATTTTTCATAAGACTAGATAAATACTAGAGTGTTTAGCATGACTGGGCAAGATTTTAGATTTGAAGAGCAGGAGGCGCTGTGGTTTCTACACTGATCTTTAGTGTAATCACAAACTTTCTGTCGGGATAGGAGTTTTTATGCTCATTCGTGGCACGTGTCCCAGGATCCTGACTAGGTGGGTGGTTAGTCTTTCAGCTATATGATCTCTCTGCATAGTCTGACTAACTGTGCACAGAAGCCTAAAGAAAAGATTAGAGTGGATTGAGGAGTTAAAACTGGGGCTAGAGCGTGTGGGAGATGTTTTCCATTAAGGGAAGTTTTAACATCATTGCTGGCATAGTCAGGGACTCCTTTCTCAAGGTCACCCAAGAGAACTCCCTGCAACTACAGAGGGTGGTTGAAATCCTCCCATCACCAGAACCGGGAGCCCCTGCCTGTCCTGAGATTAACCTGTGTTAATCACAGCAGCGATTTGCAGTGAAGCTTAGCAAAAGCAATGAAGTCCTCGTTACTCATCAGGACAGAACAATTGAAAATGCTGCAGAATGGTAAGAAAGAAAGATCTCGGCAGTGGCGTTTCCCATTCATCACTGAACTTCCTTTCATCTTCTTAGCCTTTTTTTTTGCTGAATGGGATACCTTGGATTCTGTAATCTCATTTTTGAGGACACTACTAGTACGTACAATGAATCTGTGTTCTATGTATCGTGTTGTTCGAACGGGCTTATGACTCTGCCCTGAGCAAAGTGAATTAGTATGCGAAATGTCAATACAATGTTAAATTAAACAGCACATAGAATGAAAGGCATTCAATTTGGTAAAGTAAAATGAAATCTTAACTGAGCAGAACCGATTATTGTATAAAACAGAATGGGTAAAAGGCTTGACTCACCCATTGTCTAGACAAATCACTTAGAAACACGTGGGTTGGCTTTAGAACCATTCAGATAATGTCAAGGCTTATTTGTAATCTGTTTGCCAAATTAAAAATGTTTTTTGCTTTGACTCGTTTGTCAGCTGTTAAGAAATACGATGTGTTGCCAGACAGATTAAGAAAAATAGCAAGAAGGTAAACAACTTGCCCAATGGCAGCCAGCAGATCCAGAATAGGGCCAGGAAATTATTTCTGACACATCATTTGTCCTCCAGAAAATGTAGTTTTGATTGACTTAAAACTCTTTGTAGATGCCACTTGAATTCAGCAAACATTTTTCTAAGCAAAGCTAAAGAACACAGGAAAAAATGGAGATCCTGAAATCAGTTTTTTCAAAGTAGGGTCACACAAAGGTTTGGACTTCTTTTTCAAAGGCAGCGAGAGTAACAACATGGTCTTCATCACTTCTCAAGGCAGTGATTTGGACACTGTGGGAAACCAAATCTGATATTCCTCTTTGCCCGATCTACAATGCAAAGGTTCGCTGGTAAAAAAATGACTTTCATCACCCCAAATTTGCATGCTTTAATGCTTCAACTCAATGCTGGCTGTGCAAGCAGGATGCTGGCAGGGAACACCACCTCCTCCAGTCCCTAACTGCCTTCCTGGCCACAGGCAGGGCTGCGACCGGGCAGGAGATGGAGGGAGTAAGCCCGAAGAGCCCGAAGGCTGCGGTAGGCAGGCGTCAGCGAGGTGCTCCAGGGCATCATGCCACAACCCTCAGTCCTGCAGGATTTAATGAAGTCAAATGTCCACAGGACTCCTCCACGGGTACAGCATGGGTGATTTCATATTTGTGAAGATATGAACTCTGCCTCTGCTACTGCCTACACTCCTTCCTCTCCTTTGTCCTGTACCACTCACTGAAAGAAGGAAAATTATAACTATACTTGCAAGACCCTGTGAGAATTGCAGGCTCCGCTGAAGCCTGTATTTTCCTCATTGTTGCAATGTTTTCTAGAATCAATGAAAGTATTTTATTTTTTATTACTGTTTCAGCACAGTGATGAAATGTTTTCTGTGGTTTTTTTCCAACTGGTTTTCTTTACAGCTTTTTCACACTAGAAAATATTTTGTATTTTTTCCTCTTCTTTGAGCACACATATAGGAGTGCTTTTGACCATGTTTACTGTGAATTATTGATTATATTCCTTATTTTGATTGCCACAATAAAAATATTAGTTCATATAAAAATATCTTCTATTGTGAAATGGTACACGCTAAATTGCCACACGTTCTCCTTTYGAAGAATTAGGAACAATAGCTTGTACAGAGTATTATTAATCACTATTCCAACTCCAAGCACAGTAGAGGGTTGCAGTGTTGGATATTTTTTAAAGAAAACACATTAAAACACATTAAAAATCTCTCCCCAGGTAGGCTTAAAAACTGGCTTCATGTCTTGGCTGCCAGAACTTAGCAAACAGTCTTCCCGTTGCCACCTCCCTCTCTGCTGTCATGGTCTTGGTCTTTCCTTCGGCTCTTTCCTTCCTCGAATACTGTGTTCAGTTTTGGGCCCCTCACTACAAGAAGGACATTGAGGTGCTGGAGCGTGTCCAGAGAAGGGCAACGAGGCTGGTGAAGGGTCTGGAGCACAGGTCTTATGAGGAGCGGCTGAGGGAACTGGGGTTGTTTAGCCTGGAAGAAAGAAGGCTGAGGGGAGACCTTATTGCTCTCTACAACTACCTGAAAGGAGGCTGTAGAGAGGCGGGTGTTGGTCTCTTCTCCCAAGTAACTAGCGATAGGACGAGAGGAAATGGCCTCAAGTTGCACCAGGGGAGGTTTAGATTGGACATTAGGAAAAATTTCTTCACCGAAAGGGTAGTCAGGCATTGGAACAGGCTGCCCAGGGAAGTGGTGGAGTCACCAACACTGCAGACATTCAAAAAACGTGTGGATGTGGTACTTCAGGACATGGCTTAGTGGGCACGGGTGTTGGGTTGATGGTTGGACTCAATGATCTTAAAGGTCTTTTCCAACCTTAGTGATTCTATGATTCTATGATTCTATGATTATTGGTAATGATACGATTTGGTAGCGATGGGAATGTTCACCTTTGGGAAGGCTAGCCCAGTCACTTCTCCAGTGCCACCACCAAGAACCCTCTTGCACTCACCTGGGTACCATTTACATCTCTTTGCTGGGCAGCTGGCACCAGCGAGATGGAGAGGCTGCTCCAGGGATGCTGCCGGGCAGCAGCACCAGTGCAACAGGGGTCCTGCAAGAAATTATATACAGAAAGTCATGATAAAAGTCACCAATGGGATTGCAGAGGCAGATACTCAGAAGCGGGGAAAGGCCAGAGCTGAGGTCACCCACGCAAACTGCATTCGACCACCTTCTGTATATTCATTATGATACAACCCCTAATTACATAGGCACATTTTGGACCTTTGCCGTACTCAATACCAGCAGAACCTTAGCTGTGCAATTCTTAATTTTTAAGTCATTGTCTCTACAACTGTAAGAAGTTTTGTCACCTAGTTTTTCTCTTTTCTTTGTACATGAAACAATGTTCAAAGGGAGAAATATTAACTGAAAGCTTCTGATGGCAGTGTTTAAGGGCAGGAAGCAGACTTCCAGTCCTTCCTCAAAACACAGTGACTCTGTAAATAAGACAAGCTCCTTAGAACTTTTACAGCATCTCCAACTCCCATCCTATTCATGACTCACTGATATGCTTAATTTGAACCCAGCTGTTATCTGCTTGCAGTGGAGGTTGCAGCTTATTTATTTAAAGCCATTTACACTAAATCAGAGATTTGGCTGGTCCCCTGAGTGGTCACTTAAGACAGTTTTAATTGTATGGGAAAATAGACTCATTAATGTCAAATGGAAAGCAAGGCCAATTAAAATTTACAGCAAGCTATTACCAGTCTCTTAATAAGTACTTAATTAAAAGATCTGCTGAAATAAATTGACTGAGTATGTATACATTTTGAACTTGAAAAAAGAACCAAAATAACTAAGACAGGGGAAAATAAACTGGGAGAGGACTTGTTTGATCTGAAGTAATAGTTGTGGAGAAATAYGTAAATACGCCAGAGACAGAGACACATAAAACCAGATTCGCAAGGTGAAGTTACCTGGTACAGTCCAGATACYCATCTCAGTTCAGACATTTCATAACCTCTTGCTTTTGACATATCAGTCTGAAGAAAGTCTAATGGATTGAGAAAATGTCATACAAAACATGGAGATGTATTAAAAAGTTTAGAGATTTAGTTTCCCTAACTTTGCATTTGATGGACCCTTCTTTTCGCATGTCAAGAGATTTGAAAGACTCACCCGTTGCCAGAAATAACAGCTGTGGGTGATGAACATGTTCCATGCCGAGGCTCAGACTCCCTCCATTAGCTCATGGCTACATACASAAGACACACATCAGTGTTGAGACCATGAGCTGCTACCGTGCGCATCAGGAAGGTTTCCTGTTGACTGTGAATGCCCACGACACACCTCTCCCACACACCCCCTGGTGCTACAGCCCATGAGAGCAAGTCACGCACTGTTGCCCTTCAGATGCACTGGGGAGGTGCATGGGGTTGGTGCTGGTGCTACGGCAGTGGCCCCATATCCATGCTGGGAASCACAGTGCCCGTGGGAATGCAATCCCATGTTTTCTTGCAGAGTGTCAAAACAGCCGGCTTTATTGCAGAGCAAGTTATAAGGATAAAAGAAGGTATGATTTGAAAATGGATTTGCAATATTGAGCTACAAAGGATAAAACAGCACGTTGCAGTAGCTGGTTTAATTTGCCAAAGAGTGTGTGCTGGATCTTCCAGTGGGGTTGTGAGGTGGTCTCACTAACCACTAGAAGCCATCTTAGATCTGGAAACCCTGAAGGATTCTTACAGCAAAGTATTTCCTGCTCCTCTTACTAAAGCTGGCTGTGGTAAAGTAATCAGAGTAGCTGCTCCGGATGACCTGCTCTTTCTGAAGCCCACAATGATGTCATTCATTGCTTCTCTTTCTTCCAGATTATCTGCCTCCCWTTTCTTGTGATTGGCACGAAGTAATTATATGGTGTTTTCTCTGCACAGAACCTTGTGCTATCAGCTGCAGAAGCAGTCCCCATGCAGCAAGCTTTATCCCCACAATACCCTGAGGAAAAAAGGAGTAATAAGATATTTCCATTCCACATCCTCCTTTAGGTCTCTGACTGACTTTTCTATAGTACATTTTCGTTATATGTTCTTGTCTCAAGTGGCTCTCCATAGTCTGCATCTAGCTGAAAATAAGTTGCATGTTAGATGCTGAGATCTCTTGCTGGATGCTGTTAGTTCTGTGGCCTCTGAGGGCCACACAACAGTGTCCAATATAGAAATCATAGTGCCTAAAAAGCAGGTGCCCAGTGGCAGCAGGTGACTCAGCACAACTTGGTACGGCCTAGACCAGTTTTACATGTGCCCAGGGATGTTTCTGGGGACTGAGACCAACTGGCAACTGGTCTCCATCTAGTCTAAGAAGTCCTTGTAGTCTCCAGTACAGGTGGCTGCCTGCAAACTCCTGTTGGGAATGGTCTCTGATGGCCACATGATGGCTGGGAAGTRTCCGTGTTAGCCGGTCAGTGTGGGCCGGATCTGTGCCAGACATACTCTAACTGTTTCTTACTTGGACAATCATAGTCAGGTCCCTAAACTTTCTTGAGCTTGCACGTGTAAGACACAGCACTAAACACTTTGTAGAGTCCAGGAGGAGAGAGAGGCCAAAGGTGCTGCCACGGTCCCAGGCATGGGGCTGTGCTCAGGGCAGGGGGCTGACTACACCGCAGCCTGCTTGCTTGACTTCTGCCTCTGCATTAAACACCCCTCTGCACATGGAGTCTGATCTTACCTCCCCAGGGCTGGCTTCTAACCCATTCACGCCCCTTCATGCACCACTACTGCCCGTAGCTCCGTGGGGAGCAGCTGGGTGCATCAGCCAGGAGAGCAGAGGTGCTGGCTGGGCTTCAGGAGCGCGGTATGAGCCAGACTACAGCTCAAGAGGAGCAATCTCTCTTCCCAGACTGGCACAGAGCTGCCCAGTGGTGAAGGTCCTCTCCCAAAAAGTGGCAAACGAGGGAGTCAAACCTGCAGCTCCAGCATCCTCTGAGCACTGCTGTCACTGCAGGTCCCCAGGTGCTGGGCTGTGGGTGCTCTGTGCGACCCACATCCCTCATGCGGGTCCTGGTGCTGCAGGGGAGCCATATTCGAGCTCCACCTATGCCTTGTGGACTAAGCCCTGTGGGGGTCCGAGCCCCCCCAGGAGATCCCGGGCATCCCTCAGGCTGCAGGGCTTGAGGTAGGGCTGAGCCTCCTCCTCCTCCCTGAAGGAACCGGTCTGAACCGCAGCCAAAACTTAACACATCTGTCAGCTCAAATCCACGTGTTGTTCTCTGAGCCAAAGCGACACAGAAAGAAACCCCCTCCCTGTTTCTTATTTGGTCTGTAGGAATTCAATTGCCAGCACGCATCGCTTCCAGCAGACACAGAGCACGGCTTGACCTCTTTGCCCAGTCCAGATATATCAACAGAAGTTGAATTTAGAAACCCTAATAATTGCAGCAAACTACTCATAAACAAGTTACAGGGCAACACATTTTTAGATTAGAGAAGCTCTCTTTTCACGGATAAAAAATGAATTCAATTAGTGAAATAAATTATTTGCTGCAAATTATTCATTCTGCTCCTGTTGTTTGCTGCTCTGCAATATGTCTGATAAAAAACATTCATCARGTAAGTCTGTCTCGCTCTTTTCAGCTACAAAAACAAGGTTTTAATTCATTATGATTTTCCCTGACCCTTCTTTGGATCATTTACGTTTGTCAAAGTGGATTTAAAATGCTACCAGATCTCTAACGTTTGACAGGCACACTGAAAGGTGTAAAGAACTCTGAAAAGGTGCAAGACAAGGGAGAATAAAGAACAAGGATTTTAGCAGCCACACTAAGTAAAGTCTTTATAAGGACTGATCTGGCATTTCAAAAATAGTTTCTTCTCAACCTTTCGARAATATGCTGAGATTTTATCATTTAAGAGGAGCTGATTTCACCTTTTAAACTGAACAATGTACGTACTAATCCTGTGTGCCTATGTTGTAGGTGGTTGTTCTGTAAAATCACAGGGGGGAGAAGAGCCTTTTTGGAAATGAAAGTGGTGCTTTCTGTGTCAGTTCATGCTGGACCATACATTGATTTCTTATCGTTACCTGGAGAAAAGCCAAAAGGTCACTGGAATGAATCATTGATCAAAGAGAGTAGGTGTCTGAGATGGTTAAATTTGAGGATTTAAACCTAAAGGACCCATTTCCCTGATGCAGCCTGACAACATTTTAAACCTAACTTTTCCAGATCTCAGTTTTGTTTTGCAAGAACTAGTAGTCAGTAATCCCATCTGCTTTTTCCCCTGTGCAAGCATGTCATTGCTATTGGCATCTTAAAATTCGTTGCGCTAAAATCAAGCTAAGCCTTTTGTGTTAGTGGGCAAGGAAGTCCCAGGTGGGTAAATATTTACGGCTGAACCCACAAAATCTAGTTTTTTTCCAGATCTCCAAGGTATTTATCTTGTCCCAAGAAGCTTGCAAGTCTCAGTAAGCCTGTATGTGCCTGGAAAAAAGGGACATCTTGTATTACACCCACACTATGCAGTACCCTGAGGAACACATGAAGGTGACATTGGCCTCCAGATATTAACAGTGTGACTCAGGTGTAGACTAATAGATATTACCCTTTTCCTGAGACTGTCACTTAAATAAGGTGACCAGCCCCTGCAGTTATCGTTCCTTGCCCTCCATACTGTTCTGCAGCAAGGATATGAGTGATACAACCCAGGCATTCGAAGAAGATTATGGAGCTATGGTTCATGCATGGCTTATTCCTCCCTGTGAGACTGGGTGACTGGGTGTTACATTTACTGGGTGACTGTAACAGAGCAGCAAGAAACCACTTCCCTTGGCTTCAGTTTTTGCATTATAAACTTGTGCATGGATGTGTGTGACAGACAAAAAGAAAGGATTGCGTTCCTCTGCTTCACAGGTTTCTTGCAAGTCTTCCTCTATTACGAATTCACCTCTTCCCTCTCATTATTTTCACTCTCCTCAATCACGCAAGAGCTCAGGGACAAGAAAGGTCATTGGAAGGTCTGGGAAGGGGCTGGATTAGTGATTTTAACTCATGGCTTGTGCACCCCCAAGCGTCATGAACTACCTCCAAGGGGTATTCTTAAGGTATGTGAGGCTATGTGCATACTCCATGCCAAGATGAGGTCGGGTGCACAACCTCTTCCTAATAAGATAACCTCCCCCGTAAGTTTCCTGTACGGGAGTGGAAATGGAGCACAGTGTACTTACCAGGGTCCCCCTCGCTGGGTGACACAAGCATGAGGACAGTGGSCACATCACAGCTCTCACCTTTCTCCCAGGACGGACACAAGCCTAGAGAAGCAAACTAYCAGTTGGATTTGCCCCTCTCTATTYCCCTCCAGTTAGAGGCTTTTCAGAAGCCAGTAAATTGGAAAAGATCAAAACCTGCTGGTGTAGATCATTCTACTGTGGCCAGAAACAGTTAACTTATTAACTGTGTGTTTTGCTGGATCAGAACCCACTAAAACGAACTGTATAGTCAGATTTAAGAATTTAAGAGCATGGTGATAGGCCTTCCTGCATGTAAGGGTCTGGGGAGCAAATGTCCATCAAATCCTGGAATGTGGAGAAAACAAAGTTAAAAGGAAATGCTTGTTAATCTACTTAAGTGCTGGATGTAGTATAAAGCACTACTGCTGGTAAGTAGCATTCACCGAAAAATCATCGTAGATGTAAATTACTCAAACCCTCATCAGGGTCAGTTGACCACAGATCAAGAAAACACGACTAAAACTGAGGACACGGAGCTTTGGGAAACGTGCGCAGAGTGCAGGGTGAAGTTTTGCTCCACAGCTGCAACAAAAACTTTATGGTCTCTGGTTGGTTCTCAGTGACACGGGTACAAATCTACAGTAACTCAATGTCCTGACAGAGAATTACTCTAGACTTGCTCCAGTCCCGCTGAGAGCAAGATTTATGTTGTGCATTTATTCCAAAACACAGTGTTTTTCCTCTGGCTTCTGCCATCAGAAGAAAATGTTTGGCTGTCTTTGCGCAGCTCTGAATGACTTTATACACGATTATGTTTTGTATTTGATTAAAAAAAATGTTTTTAAAAATGGTTGAAGTGCATGGCCATATAGAAACACATTATTTTACAGCTAGGTAGGCGTATAAATAGCTGTGCTGTTTTCTGTGTAGCTGGTGCTTTGCTGGGTTTCACCAGAAGAGGGTAGAGTTTGGAAAGGACTCCTCGCAGCCTGGGCTCCCTATTGTGTTGGGAAACAGCAAAGGGAAAACAAGCACAAGTTTCTCCTCTGCACRCTTGCACCGGCTGACTATGTGCAAGAGTCAGCAGATAAACTCTGGAAGACCTTAAAGTAAAAAGAAAACGGAAAGAGAAACAAAATTCAAAAGCAGCTTTCTAGGGAAATCTGTGGAATCGAAGAGAGAAACCGCAACAGTTTTCTGTGGGCTCACCCTGCTGATTGTCTCTCTGAGAACTGTCACTCACTGCACATTGCATTAATCAGAGCACAGGATTTATTTCTCTGCCGTGACTTCCAACCCGTGAATAAATATCACTTTTAGAGAGAGAATGGGACCTGAAAAGACTCTCGAGCACTGAACAGAGGGGTGAGTTTTATTAAATGGTTTCTTCTCTTTCAAATCTGCTGGAGCTTTCTAACATCCTGCTTGCAGGCACAGCAGCCCGATGACTTGTCTTTTCCCTGCAGCTTGTTGCCTACCTCACGAGGCTTTCCTGACCACAGGTTTATTGCTGTAACCTTTCCCACCGCAACTCCGGGTCAGGTTGGTAACATTTGTAATAGAGCTGACTCGGTGCTGATTTGCTTTCATGAGAAATTAAAACCACAAAGCTTTGAAACCAAACAACAGGCTAAAAATCAAATAAAATCCAATACAATTAAAATGGCAGGTGACTCTAGGTTTCCAGATGTGGACACTGATGGATCAGAACAAAATGAAGAAACGGAGATTGTAGTCAATGTCGGTGGGGTAAGGCAGGTGTTCTATGGAGATAACCTGAATCAATACCCAGAAACACGGCTGGCAGAGCTGATCAACTGTTTATCAGGGGGATACGATAGCATATTCTCCCTCTGTGATGACTATGATCCTGGAAAAAGAGAATTTTACTTTGACAGAGATCCAGATGCTTTCAAATGCATTATTGATGTGTACTACTTTGGGGAGATTCACATGAAGAAAGGAATATGCCCCATATGTTTCAAGAACGAAATGGAATTTTGGAAAGTGGATCTGAAATTTTTGGATGACTGCTGCAAAACTCATCTAAGTGAAAAAAAGGAGGAACTGGAAGAAATAGCCCGAAGGGTGCAACTGATTCTGGATGACTTGGGAGTAGATGCCTCGGAAAGTCGCTGGAAAAGGTGCCAAAAATACATCTGGAAATTTCTGGAGAAGCCAGAATCGTCCTACCCAGCTCGAGTGATTGCTGTTCTGTCCTTTCTGTTTATTTTGACCTCCTCCATCGTGATGTGTGTGGGGACCATCCCAGACCTGCAGGTTGTAGACGMGGAGGGGAACCGTATGGAGCACCCGACCCTGGACAGCATAGAGACAGCCTGTATAGGCTGGTTTACCATGGAGTATGTGCTGAGGCTAATCTCCTCTCCCAACAAACTCCACTTTGCCCTGTCTTTCATGAACATTGTCGATGTGCTAGCAATACTTCCTTTCTATGTCAGCCTGACCTTGACCCACTTGGGAGCCAAGCTCATGGAGCTGAGCAACGTCCAGCAGGCTGTCCAGGCGCTGCGCATCATGAGGATCGCAAGGATTTTCAAGCTTGCACGGCACTCCTCGGGGCTCCAGACTCTAACATATGCCCTGAAACGCAGCTTTAAGGAGCTCGGGCTGCTCCTCATGTACTTAGCTGTTGGAATCTTTGTCTTTTCTGCCCTGGGTTATACCATGGAGCAAAGTCACCCTGAAACTTTATTTAAAAGCATCCCTCAGTCATTTTGGTGGGCAATCATTACCATGACCACAGTTGGATATGGAGACATATACCCTAAAACAACACTAGGAAAACTGAATGCTGCCATCAGTTTTCTTTGCGGGGTGATAGCTATCGCCCTTCCCATCCATCCCATCATTAACAACTTTGTCAGGTATTATAACAAACAGAGAGTTTTAGAAACAGCTGCTAAGCACGAATTGGAGCTGATGGAGCTAAACTCAGCCGAGGGGAAAGCCGCAAGCTCCAAAAGTGAACTAGAGGATCTTGCAAGGGAAGGCAATGAGGGTCCTTTTTATAGCAGCCGGCTAAAAGTCTCCCACAGTGACACCTTTATTCATCTCCTGTCAGAAGAGAAACACTATAGGACCAGGCTTCAAAGCTGCAAATAAACTGTGAGCTGCTGTCAGCGCTAAGCTATAGATCGGGACAACCTGACAATCAACTATTGAAAAGACTCGCGGGATCTGTCAGAGTTGGGAGGGAGCACTGCTTTGCTTTTCCAACGTGAATATAAATTAACCCCATGGTATCTCCATCAACAGTTGGTAAGACTTTGCCGTTATTACCCAAAAATAAAATAGTAGGGCTCCATTAAAATCAGATTGCTTACAATGAGTGCGTTCCGACAAAAAATATTTGTAACCATTTTAGAGACTGAAAAGTCCTTCCTGATCGGTAAATGTTCGATGACCTGAATGTGCAGCATTGCCACATCAGAACTCTGTACCTGTAACAATAAAGAGCAGCATCGCACAATTTGTGTCTTCCAGGCTGTCTTCAATGCCTTTGCAGCTAGGAGAACTGCTCCCTAAAAAATTAAAGCAGCCTCTTGCTCGTATTAGCTTCAGGTTTACAGCAAAACGTTACGAGCAGTTTCAGCCTAGAGATACTGAAAGCATGAGCATATACCATGTGCCGAATATTAGAGTCAATGAATGGTTTTGGTTTTGTAAAATGTAATTTGGGGTCAATTTTTTGGATAGGTATCTGTTCCTCTTTCCAGAAAAAAAAAAATTTTCAACGGGACATGAAGCTATTTTTTGGGCAGAGACGTAGAACAGAATGAATGTATTTTAAGGAGCAAATAAAAAAATATTTTTTCTAGCTTTTAGTTACAACATAATAATTTATATATGCAGGGATCTTTCAGGAAGGATTTATAATCAAGTAATTTTTAAGACTGTAAGTTAAATCATAGTATTTTTAATTCACTATTAAAGCAAGAGAAGTTTATAGAAGTTTCTAAATAAGAAACTTTAACTCTTTGAAAGTAAGTGTAGAGAAAGTTTCAATAAAAATAGTGTAATATCCAATTGATTTATGGTAAAAATATCTATCTGAATGAACATACTACTAGGTTATTTAAAAAAAAMCCAACATATCCCACCCCTACAATAACTGCATGGTTTTGTAAATGTTAGTTTACAGAGTAGATACTAATCAGTATCTTATTCATTAATCAGCATATTATTCATCACCAGTGTGTAGCTACTATCTATTSCAAAAGCAAGTGCCATCTACATGACCATTAATTTGGCTCACGTAACAACTGCAATATATGGGTCTGGTCTCTATCAGAGAAATCCATTGAAACTAGGAGTTATGCCAGCTCAAAGGGGAGGGGACAACTGGCACAGAGATGTATTTACATGTGTTAARAGTAGGATCTCAAATGATTAAAGGGCTAGAGTAGCTGTCCTTATTTGTTCCTTCTTGTGCTGAGCGGCCCCTCACCCAGGTGAAAGGCAGCAGCACGAGCCATGACCCGTACCTGGGACCCACGCAGGTCCTTCGGGCTTTTTTCCTGGGATGTGGGCAAGTGATGGGGTTGTGGCATCCACCCCACAGGAGCAGCGACTGGAGGGGCACAGAGCCACGGGGTGGGATCTGTGCTCTCTCCTGGCACCTTGTTTGCCCCGGTGCCTGGCAAAGGGGTATGTGGCCGCTGGTGGGAAGAGCCCTGTCCTGCTGGGAGCAGGGAGCTGTGGTGGTGTGTAGGGGCTGGGCAGGTGTGCGGAGATGGGCAGCCGCTCCCCAGGAACACTGCCTGCTCTGCAGGTCTCCTGACAGGGAAATCAACCCCTGGCTCCCCCAGGCTGAAGCCCTTTCCCAGCACTACCCTTCACACCCTGAGTTGCTCACCTCCAGGGGCACCTACTCTGTATCCCCATGCCCCAGCCCTGTGCCAGCCCTACCGTCCTCTTCCCCAACCTCGTTACCATGTCCTGCCTTACATACCCCCATCAAGTAAGGTCATTCAAAGCAACCTCTAAACCTTTCTGTACCAGAATCCTTCCACCAGTCTTTGTCCCAAATTCTCTCATGCCTAAGGCCATCCAAGTGACCGCCTCAGCCCAAGCATCCCTTCACCCCCATCCTCCCCTCCGCATCCCAGCTCCCAGCTCTCAGCCTCTAGACCTGCTCTCTCAATCCTTCTCGTCTGCTGAGATCTGTTCCTTGCTTGCCACCAGTCTCAGCTCTGCTCCCACTGGCTCCCCGGCCAGGACCGTAGCTGGCTCTCACCAAAGGGACAGGATCCTGCCCCTTGCACTGCTGAGGACTTCCAGGACACAAGTATGGGCTGCAGCCGTCAAAAATTGACTCGGGTGGGATGCTGAGGGTGGGAGAAGAGGAAAAGCAACAAAGCTGTGCTAGTCCCAGCCATACRCCTTATCTATCAACGGGGATATTAAATGTTCCTGACTTCCCGCATGACATGCAGAGGATGGCTGAGGATGAATTAAGTTAGCAAAAGCACTTTCCTGAATGAAGAAAGAACTGTATAAATGCTAAGTAATATGGTTAGCACCACAAGTACTAAATCCTCACTGCTGCGCTTTGCAATTTATTTAATGTGACGTTAAATAAAAAATAAGCCTCTTTTATCAGAAATAATTTTACAGGCTATTTTCTCCAATGAGTTATGCCTTTGAGCGCAGGGGTCTGCCTGTGCTACGCCAGTATGGAAAGAGCTTTGAGACAACCTTGGTGCCATTCCAGCCCAGGCTGGTCTCAAGCCAGGTTCCGTGTGGTTTGCTGCACTAGGGACCGTATTTGTTGGATTCGTTGCTGTAAGTTATATGTTCTTAAAAGGCTGCAGGTGGGCAGGATGGATTCCTGCCTGGTGTGGGAACCCTGCAGGAGCAGGGGGAGATGTGGGTAGCAATGGAGGGACAGGGCAGGCTGGCAGCCTGCAGCCCATAGCGGGACAGGAGAGGAACAGGGGGGTCTTACACAGCTGCAACCCTGMTGGTAGAAAGCAAGAGGCTTTCTGGGGCCCTGGGGGAGACACCTCTCACAGACCAAGAAACTACCATAAACTTTGAAATCAGGGCTGGAGGGAAGGCTCTGCCCCTTAAAGGATGGAGTGAGCTAGGGGACGTTTGTTTTCAATTTTTTTTAATACTCTGCACAACCCAGCAGAGCTGATTTTCCTTTATTACAAGTTAATCTAAAAAAAGAAAAGGACTTAAAAGAGTGGAAGGCTTGTGGGTGGGAGGGGACAGTTAGGGCATTCCCTTCGCAGAGAGGAAGCGGCACCATCCAAAGGCTCTGGCTGAGTCGGGGTCCCCCGCTCTTAGACACAGGACTTTCTCAAGTTCACAGTTAGGATAAGCCCCGAAGTCTTTTCAAGGGGGAAACTGCACTGTGCTCGGTGCAGGTCTCGTTCCKGCGCTCCGGGTGAGGTGGGCACAGGCTGCACCTGCCCAACCCACCAGCGTCTTCCCCACGTCCGACTCTTCCCGAGCACTTTGTGGATGCTTTGGCGGAGTCTGTACAATTAAATTAGTGAATGCAAGGCATTCCCAGTGAGCCCATCTCCAGACTCACAGAAACGGCGTCAGCCACTGCATTGAGCTTCCCCAATTTCTGCAGCACGTGGGAAGCTCTGTCAGAGAGCTGTGTCTCAGGGGAGCCCTGCCCCTGGTGTKTAATACCCTTCACCTGGGAACCAGGACTGAACAGACTGAAAACGTCTAAGTGCAGAAAAATCTGCATAAACCACCTGGTTCTCTCCTGATACCCCTGCCACCCAAACACTCTTCTTTGGACTCCCATGTGTTCGAAGGAAACAGGKCACCCTTCCTGTAAGAAATTGGGAGCTCTGGGAAGAAAATGTGGTACTCTTCTATAGAAAACCCATTGAGCAGAATTATGGGGAAAAAAACAGAGCTACTATAATTTTAGTTGACATCCCTTCTCATACAGAAGCTCCTCAGTTCACTGTGCAGGAAATTTCAGAGCACAGTGAGCAGGTCAAACTAGCCTCTTGAGAAGTTATCCCGTAGGACATGTGCCTTACGCAGCCAGCCCTGGCTGCTTCTAGAAAACTCTGAATCTTTAAAACAGCCTGCAATGTACAGAGTTAAAACTTGAAGGGACCAACTTTTAGTTCCTAACTAACATCAACTTCAGCTGTAAATTTGGGATTAGTCCAGGTTTGACATCGAATAGCTGCCAGCAGAATCTGATTCAATAGCCTTAATTTAATAACCCACCCAAGGGTAGATTGGTGGCAATTGCTAAGACTGTAGGTAAAATCAAGCCTGTTTCTAGCTTCCTGGACACCATAAGGATAGAACTTAATGGAGTGGAAATTGCTTTTAGAAGTGTGGGAGACGGCTGCAGTAGTTAGTGACAGACAGTATTAGTCTCAGGGAAGTGATAGGCACGTAACACGTCAACTCATGCCGCGCTCTGGCTAGCATGTCACAGCCACCTTGGCTTTGGAGCCAGCTTCAGGTTCAGGCAGAAACAGCCATCTACAGCTAGGTTTTTATTGCTGGGCTGCCATATAGGTATGATTTGAAGACACTTAAAAAAAAAAAAAAAATTGTGGGAAATACTAGAATACCACTATTGTCTGCTGTCATGCATGCAGGAGAGCTGCCCCTTGCTGCAGGTATGGCACCTGCCACACAGGGTTAACTGAAATGTCCTCTCTGGTCTGTGCATGGGTCGGGGGGAATGTGAACATGTGGAGGCAAAGTCAGCTCCTATCAAACAGAAGGAGGGCTGAGGACCATGCAGCACAGCCCATCTGTCCCTGGCTGTGCTAAGGTCACACATTGCTAAGGTCCTTTTTGCAGCTGAAGCTGACATGATGCTGTTTCAGTAACCCTTTAGGCAGCTTTCTTTTTGCCTAACGTGCTATTTGAATCTACTTACCTGATAAAAACGCTTAAGAGGGAGAAACCAAGACCACATTGTTTTCAGTCTCGGGCATTCTCTCAATCTATACTGATTTTTCAAATAACTACCCCAAACGCTCACCTGAGACTGGATGAAAGAGTGACAAACAGGTGTTTGTTGAAACAGAGCATTCGAATGTCCATAAAAGTAAGGGTTAAGAGATATTAATGAACAATTAGCCATACTGAAAGACACAAAACCCCCCACAACCCTCTTCCAGCCACATCTGCATTGCCAGATGTGCTAAAACAAATAGAACGGTGTCCTCTGTGAATTATGCTAGGCAGAAGTGCTTCCTCCCTCCTCCCTGTCAACACAGCCATCAGTTCTATATCCACTGACAAACCTCACAATTTCTTACTCACAAAGGTAGGACAGTTACCAGGCACAGGCACAGGAGAACACACTTGCTACCCAACCAGGTTTCTAAGGATCTGGCTCGCTGTCTATTCAAATATTATTGCATTTTGCCTAGACTGTCCATTCATGAATATCAATATTTCCTTCCACACCAGCTTCCACGAGACACTTTCCTTTGAGACAGATGGTCCCTAGTGATGTGGGGAATAAGTTCTGCACTGCCTGGTGCAAATCAAACTTCACCAAGAGTTGCAGCAACATAGCACTAGTGTGAAAGTTAACTCAGGGCAACATATACTAACTTGCTTCAGCCATAGATACCCCACTAAAACCGAAATTGGTTTTTCTTCCTGCAATGAACCATATTAGGTTTGAATTCAGTGGGAGCTTTGCCTACCTTAGGAGTGTTGGGGGGAATGATGCAGCCAAGTGAGCCAGGCTAATGCACAAGGCAGGCTCACATAAATCGCTAAGAGGAAAATGAAGATGATAGAAAAGTCTGAGAGCTCCAGGAGAAGCAGTGCCATTTAATTGTTTCCTTTCTTGTTGCTTTCATATGTAGATGAGAAAGTGGCCTGTGTCTTAAAGCTGCTTTTTGTCTTCATGTGTAAGGGGAGCCTTGAATATCTTTTTAACGTGCTGAGAGTCAAGTACTGCTACATCATCCTGGTCGGTTAAAGATATACAATAGAAGCAGAAAGGAAGGGAAATCTTAAATGGAATCTAAGTAGAGGACTCTCTTTAAAAAGAAAATCTCAAAATGGAAAGGAAGTCTGAACGCTATGTTATATATGCCTACAAAAATACTGTTATTTTCAGTGCATGACTCTACTGATTTCAATGAAAATGAGGCACCCAAAGACTGACCCTAGTGCTTTGTTTTTTGGTTTAAGCATGAAATGTTGTGATTCCCTATTCTATAAGGAAGCAACCTGTACACTCCCCAGCAGTTAAACATCTTAAAAAATGAAAATTATCTGTATTCATTAGAGTCTGTGCTAGAGCTCACAAATTCTGTGTTAGAGCTCACAAATTCTGTGTTAGAGCTCACAAAGTGATGGAAACTCAGGCGGGCAACCACTGGATGAAGGCAGCAAATTGCTCGGCACTGCAAAGGAAAGTGTTAGAAAACCTTCTGGCAGCCTCAGCCTGCTTTGCTGTGCAGGAGACAAACTGCAGCTTCAATTACTATAACAGTATTACAGGGAAATTCTTTATCACTACGATGCACTCCACTGATCCCAAACAATGTTTCCACTGCATTACAGTTACCAGCTTTACAAAGTCAGTGCCTTCCAGGCTTACTAGTGTAGTAAGATATGGTAATTTTACACAATATCCAGAATATAAAGTAGCTGTATCATGTTGTTGGTCACTGTTGATTTTTTCTGTATTATTTTTACAGCAAAAATGATACAACACAGATATTCTTTGCCATATTCACATAAATGATGTATTCGTTGCCATACATTGTTTTTAACTTCTCATATCCCTGAAGTGTCAGCTTGTCCATTATCAACCAGTGAAGAATTAACCCTGCTTAGTCTATACCAGATTAACCACCATGAAATACTACATGCCATTTTGGTTTCTTCCCTTGTTCCATCAAGATTAGTCCGTAATCGGACAGCTCTTGTCACTGGCATATTTTTCTTTTCATTCAGCCTCATTTTTCATATCTTAATTTCAGCCTATTACACTTCATTATTTTGTTTCAGAAAATGGAAATGAATCCATTTTCCGTCTCTCGCTGCTCACACCCCGGTGCACTTGCAGATGACTAGTGCACTCCCACAAGTCGCAGCTCTCTGCATTGTGTCAGTTCACTGGGGCAGGCTTAGAACATGCCTAGGAGAGAAAACACTGGCTCAAGACTTCATTTCGACATGTTGGCCAACCACTCCCCAAAACTCCTTTATGCAGCAAAGGAAAACTCTCTCTTATATGCGGAACGCTCAAAAGATGCGACGCCCGTGCGCAGCAGCCCTGCCTTATCTAGCCGAACATTTTCGCACGTTTAAATTCCCCTCTCTTTGAGAGGACTGAAACACTCTGAAACTTTTTTGCTGTACAGAGATTGCTTTAAACGTGCGCTTACGTGCTTTGCTGATCAGAATGTGCTCATGTTAAACCTTACATGGCAAAAAAYGGATGTTTCTGAACTGCATCCAAGCAGGCACCAGCAATTTTCTGCTCACGGCCACCAATCAGGCATCAGCACAATGGGACCTTGATTGGTGCCTACAGGGGCTGCTGCAATATAAATGAGAATGATTTTCTGTTCATGAATAACAGATAAAGTGCCGTCCTATTGCTTGAGGAGTGAAATATCTAGAAGACAGCTTGACCTTTGCATCCCCCTGACTTACTCACTTTGTAGAAACATTACTAAATACAAATGTGTTTTGGTACAATATAAAAAAAAAACTAATTCCTTCACTATTTAGCAGGCAAAACTCAAGCAGAGAGGAGGTAAACCCTGCATCCTCCCCTGGGCTTTTGCTTGGGAATGGCCACTGGCCAGCTGGACACCTCTTGCTTGTTTGCAGAGGAACAAATCACACCCTTGCCTGCCAGCAGGTCCTTCTATTTCTACTGGTTGTCACAGTAATAAATCAATTGTTGCTGCAAAACACAGTTCCTATCCAACTTGTGGGGAATCTGTAAACTCTCTGCAGCACAAATGTCAACCAATTGCTGGCCAGGCTTTCAGGCTGGAGTGGTTATCGTTTGCCAGTTAGTTATTTGCATTAGAACAGTAAATTCCATTTGCAAAAGCCTTTACCATTTGGACCCGTTTGCCTTAGGAGCAAATTAATTGCTGCTGTACGACATCATCCCTGCTGTGACTCACATAGGGAACGTTCGTACTGCCTTGGCTGGAGGAGTGAACATCAGTTGCCAGTAGGACTTCATCCTTGCACGCTGGAGCTGTTATTGTCCACCTCACGTTGGGGCTCTTACTGTCAAGGCTGTTCACATGAGACCTGAGCAACTCAAAGATGCATTAAAGTGAGCTGCTCCCATATCTGATGTGACTTGTCTGCACAAAGTGACTCCAAAATGGTTCTGAGTTGGAAAAAAAGTCTAAAGAGAGTTTATAGGTCCTCAATAAGCAGCTAGGAACTGGCTGGGGGGAGTGTATGCGGGCTGCTGGAGCAGTTCTTGGCTCAGCCACCCAAGGACGACCAGGTGAGGCACCCAAGTCTCTCTTCTTCCCTCCACTCATCTGGCTGCCCTCTAAGCATCGGTTTGCAGTGAGCAGGTGGGTGGCAAAGGGTTGCTGTGTCTGACATTCCCCCAAAAGAGATCTGTCCCTTCCTACTCCCTATACAGAAGACCACCATTGCCCAACTACTTCGAGGCTCCAAGTAGAAGAGACATTGTAAGAGGTGAATAGACCAGCCTAGAAGACAACAACGTCCTTCCCTCAGCTAAACCCAAGAGATGCCAGAGGGGTTTTTGGAGGGGAATATTTTTTTACTCACACGGTTGTAGACAGCCCCAGTGTGACAATGTTCGGGTCCATGAGTGAGACTTGCAGGTGTCAGTGCATGTAACAGTAACACTTGGCTATGCTGGCTAAGCCAGTCATATAATAACATGTGCCACCCTGAAAAGCTCATGGCTCTCAATTTTCAGGATTTTTAGAGGGAAGATAATAAAGTCTTATTCAACATGACTAAAGAAGTTGCAACTATTTGTAAGTAAACTGGCTGTTTGCTGAAATCCTCACGTAGGTTAGAGCAGCTCAATAGGTCGCAAGCAGTTCTGTCACACCCGCCAAGGGAAATAAAGCAAGCTAACTGTATTCCTCTACATTTCTTACTGTTCCAGGGTAAATGAGATTATAGTGATGACAGAGAGATGGGGGAGAGAGAGGTAATTTGCTGGTACGCTCCCTTCTGATGTTTCCGGGCTTAGCTTGCTCATCCAAATTGGTCTATTCTGTAGACAAAATTGCATTTTGAGTAGCAAGGCAAAGAGATTATGGAACAGTCCAACACTGCTGATTAGAAGTGGAGTGCAACAAACTCATCTAACATCCCAGATTTCACCCTAATTCACTGTTATATTAATCCAAGACACATGATGCTCTGTAATAACGGCAGCTGCAACAAAACGTGAAGGATCTGTCTGGACATCAGTCCTGTGATGGGAAGAGGTCACTTCCAGCTGTGGTTGGAAGCAAAGGGCTTTGGCAGTAGGCTGCAGGACTGGAAACGTGCCTTACAGTGAGGTTTTACACAAGGACCACCACCCACAGCCCACTGCTGCAGCTTCTCTTCTGCTCAGGCAACATATGAAGGACTTCCCCGTGCTGCACTATGGGTGTGTGAGAAAATGTTTTGCGCAAGAAATTGAGATTGATTCCCACTGAATAGCCAAATAGAGAGAGTGATGGATATTTGGGATGAGTGTCTCTGGGTACAGCTTCATTTTTAAACAGAGACTAAAATGAAAACAGCTCTTTTCATCCTTCATTTGATTCTACTGCATTCTCTCCTGTTCAGACAGTAGCACTGCTATGATTTAATAGGAAACGGTAATTACTTCAGTGAAAGATCACCAGCGTTCAATTGCTGGCTCATCTGCCTCGTTCTGATCCAGGTAACAAAAGACACATACCATCCCAGTAGGCCACGTCCTCTAGCATGAGAGGGATCTTTCAAAGCTTTAGCACTTAATGAAGCATCCCTTAATGTAACTCAAAGATGAATGAAAAGCAACTTAAATCTGTTTGAGTTTTGGGGTTTTTTTTATCACAATATGCTACTAAAACACTTTAAGGCTTTTCATTGTCCTGTTTTGCTAATCAGTGTCTGGAATGAGCTGGAAAAAAAACCCCACTGTTGCTGGCAGAGACTGAAACACAAATGCAAACACAGATTAAAGTAAATTATTTTCTGGTGAAAACTGATAAAGGCAGAGCAATAAACAAATGTGTGGTAAATTGGTCTCATTTAAGCGTCATCCATTTGAGCACATTTGAATGCAAGGTTTGCATGCAGRCTGTTTACCCTTACAGAATGAGAGGCTGGATATGTGATGGTGAAAGGTACTTAGAGTTGAAATGAGTTACTGGGCAGGACAATAGAAGCAGGACAATTCCCACGCAATGTGGTATGTGATGGCTGCTGCAATGCTACAGTTACTAAGTAGTAGGTTGGAGAGGAGGTGTACCACCATGTGTGGCTTTAGAGACTCAACAGCTGTCAAGGTAAGGGCTGCAGGAATGAATTAAGGTCTGAAAAATCTGCCTTAAATTAAAAAAAAAAAMCAAACAACAGTCTTTTTTTAGTTTGCCCAAGAAATGGTTTAGCGATGGCTTGATCAAATACCAGCATAGCAAGGAAGCTCCAGGTTTGTTAGTGTAACATACAAAAGCATGAAGTGCAGAAGTGTAGTACACTCAAAGTAGATGCATAATATAATAGCAAGGAGTTATCTTACCACAGAAGCAACTCATTTTGGATGGGCAGACTTTGCCATCTGGACTCTTGGCTACATAATATTCCAAAAGACATGACCATTGAGAAGTCAGTCACTCAAATGTTAGTATCCAGTGTACCTGAGATGATGATGAGGGTGTCCCACCTGGCCTGGCACAGAAAGGGTGTATATTTCCCATAGGTGCTGTTCTGTATCTGCCAGTCCCAGGTTGATGTAGGGCATCTCATGGGGTACTAGACTCCTAAGCATCCTCAAATGAATTGAGCTGGAGTCAGCACTGTCATTGGAGCCTACAGGCATTTTGGCAGGGCAGCAATTTTCAGGTGCCCAATGCACTGGCATCTATTGCCAGCTGAGACCACAGTATCATGTAGGTTGGGAGAGACCTTTTGAAATCATGTAGTCCAACCCCTCTGCTCAAGAAGGGTCAGTTGGAGCAGGTTGTCCAGGACCACGTCCAGACAGAATAAGGTGTCTGAGGCATCTGCAAGGGATGGCAAATATACCCTTAGGGAACAACCTTTCTGAAGTGCTTGCGAGAGGCCAAGAAAGGTGCTTCACAGCACCTGAACCGATACTAGATGTCTATATTTGGGCAACTGAATCCCACCCCTTGTGTCTGCTTGAGCATGGTCCATGCAACTTCAGTTGCATGCTAGGCTCCACTGTTGGCATTGACTAGATTTCCACTGACTCTAGGAGGAACTGAGACAGTTAGCACACATACAGACATCAGTACTCGGGTGTCTTAACCCTGACCTGAACCTTTACGTCTGCTGTTTGCCTGTCTGCTTCCTGAGTTTGTAAGTCACGTGGTGAGGTACAGAGGACTTTGCTGAGGGCACAGCTGGTGAATGGTCTCCTTTTACATAAAAAACCACAGGTGAATAGTCTTCTTTCACAAAAGAGTCATAGAATGGGTTTCTCCCTTGCTGCTTGGTTAAAAAAAATCTATCACATATAAATAAAGGTGCCTTAAACAGATGGTCCCACAGCCTGTGACACAGGCATGATGTCATGACCCTTCAGGCTTCCCYGTTAGATCAGGGGGTGCCTGGATCTGGCTGCTGGAGCCAGGCCTGTAAATCCTGTCCCCAAATCATCAAGCTAATATACCCAACATCTGTTTCTGATCTAACATATCAAAAGTGGACTTGTGCCAGTTGTGTCAGTTGGAAATGAGATAAAAATTAGAAATGGGCCATGCATTCTGGCACTGGAACAGAAACAACTGTGGGAGCAGAATGGTGACGATTCTCCAAAATACAAGTGACACTCAGGCAGCTCCTCCAGCCTTGACGGCAGCCTGTAATCCTGACAAAGCAATCATTCCTCAGCGCTGCTCCCCTTTTTGTTCTGCCACCCTGAAGAGTCTGCAGCTTCAGATCCTCAGTCCTTCATGTGAAAGGAGACAGCATTATAAACTGTGCTGTCATCTCCTATTTTGGAAATGTAAATTCAAGGCTTTTTCCACAATGACTGGGAACAGTGTGGTTAGTGCTTTCCAGCTGATGAAACTAGATCAAGCCTTTCAGAAATTAACTTTTTTTTTCTTACGGTCTGCAAGGAGATCTAGCTTCCAGGTTTTCATATTGACTCCTGAATGATAAAGTATGAACAGTATTTTCATAAACTATCTCAGCATCAAATTTTACTCTGTTACAATACTTAAATATTGCTTCTAACTCTGCAAAGTCCTTTTTTCTTAACAATTTAACAAAAGTGCTGTCTTGCCTAGCATTCTCTGGACAGCTTCTCATGCATATTCAGATTGAACAAACAAAACTCCACGTAATAATTCTGATGTTATCATCCTATGATTTCAATAAGAGTGAAGATCACTTGCTATAGCTGATGACTGAGTTCAGTATTCTTACTACAGACAAAATAACTAAATCATGTGATTTCACCGAATCATCTGAATAAAAATGAAAGACTAACCACCCACACAACTCAACTAACAACCTATCAAGATGCACTCCCATGTTTATCATTGAAATAAATCTGTGATTTAAATTCAGTGGCAAAATATTTGCAAACACTTATTCCATTATTGCATGCTCATTTTTTATCATAAGATGAATCAGATGAAGCTCAAGTAATGGTGTAGTTCCATGATATTTAGTGCCACACATATGCTTAGCATCACGTTCTCTAGTCCTTGCTGTGCCCCTGCATAGATTCGGTGTGACTTCATCTCCCATTTATTACAGATGGAGTGACAGACACAGATTTTACTACTGTCAAAACAGCATTAACACTCGGTAGTAGTTGGGTACTAAAATGCCAYGAACTTATCCCTCCATCAGACTGCCTGGTATGGTGTTATATTGCAGAAAAGATACCGTCATTGACGTGTTACTGGGAAGAACAGAAACATCAAAGCTGCAGTGCAGTGACTGAAGAACAAAATGAATCTGATTCATCACCCTGAAAAATCCCATCTAAAACAAACCATCTTGAAGAGCCAGCACAGTTGCACCTTTTCAGCTAAGGACAATAAGAAGCGTTAATGTGCATGAGAGAGCGAGCAATTGCCACTTGGCCAGGCTCGATGGGAACATGAAAGGACGTATTGCTAGTTAGTATGAAAGCAAAGGAACAGAATAGGTGGGAGTAGCACAGGGTTTAGAAGGGTAATAGGGAGCAGAAGAATGAAAAGCAGTACAGAAAGAAACACTACAGAAGAGAGAGGCAAAAGGGAAGGGGATGAGAGACTTCCATTTTTATACCGTTCTGTCTTCCCACAAAGCTCCATTTTCCAATTTCCTTTGAGTGACTTTAATTCACTATGATGAAAGTCCCTTTAGTACTTTTAGCACTGCTGGTCATTTGCTAAAGACAAATCCAGTTGGAACAGTGATGGTGCGTATGTGTATATGTATATGTCTGTATATACACATATATATGTATGAATACAGTCAGCCTTGCACAATTAATAAAAAATATTTGTAAGTAGTTTCAAAAAAGTTTGCTACAGCTATAACAGAAAAATCTTTTAATAAATAGATTTACTATTGGGTATATGTATAAACTAAAACATATTTACATGTTTCTCCTTTGTGCTTATGTATAAAATGTTTTTTCTGTTAATAATTACTTTCTGTATGGTGCTGAAAAGATCCATCTGCACAGTGCCACCCATTTACAATCCAGAGGTTGACAATTAGGAAGCTATGAAGTCAGCTCAGTAACAAGCTTCAATCTGTTCACATTTCCCTCAGAATTAACTTGTCATTACTTTAATTTTTCCACAATCAGCACAGAACTGACTCACTCAATTGGAAAAAACCCAGTACAAAAAGATATTGAATGTTTCTGAAAATTAATGGCTATATGTCTTATCCCTTTAATTTCCACTTGGTAATTCTTTCTAGTGAGTCCTACAGGAAAAGTCTCAATGGAACTGAATACATGAATATTTTTTAATGAAATAAAATCATGTGTTATTCTCATCCATCTACTGTTCTTCCTTTGATTGCTTCTGATAGGTACCTGCAGGAAAACCAAGGAAACAGCAGCAAGGTTGGGGCTTATGAATCAAAAGAATATTTTGTACAGGACATGGTGAAAAAGTTCTTCCGTTCTAACATATTTCCTAATTCTTCAAGAACTTAAACACTTGGTTTAATTGCTACCAAGTAATCCAAGGTCAGGAATGGCATTATAAATCACTACATTAAATATCTCCACTTCAGAACCTCTGTGAGATAACAACTGACCTCTGGCTTCTGATCTTACAGTTAAGCAGCTGAGAAAAGAGTTAATAGTTTGTTTTTAAAGATCTGTGAAATAAATGTAGAGGAACCTCTGTTCATTTATTTATTCAGTTATAAAAAAAGCTATGGATGCCAAGTGCTCTGAAATGCACGGATGAAATGCTAAGTAAGAGTTAGATACAAGCATTAYTGCTTTCCCTTGAAGAAGAATGCAACTTCTCCATCTTTGATATAAAGAGACAACRTGCCTGGATTTTCACAAATGAGCGTTGAAAGTGCTTTGGTGTCTGACTGTCCTGGTGGTGGAAGGGGGACCCAAGCTCTCCCCTCCCTGCCCTGACATGGACATGCATGTGCTGGTGCCTGCTGCTGGTGCCTGGCCTTGCACAAGCAAAGGAGGTGGCAGGTGGCTGTTTGGCTACATAAGCTGCCATAAAAGCCTTTTATCTCCTCTTCCTAAGCAAAGGCACATGCCCAGCAGAGTCGTCCTAGCCAAATCCAGCCTGCTGACTGGCACCAGGAGAGCTCTGCTCTACAAAGGGGTTTAGCCCCACGTTCAGCTCTTGTTCCAGCTGCACTGACAAGAATTCCCTTTCAAGTTGGACTTCAGGGATGTCCCAGCTTTCCTGATGCATAGTTACTTTTYGGCAATTCCAGTGAAGCTAAGCATATTGAGTCAAAACAAAAACCCTAGGGGAGAAGATGGGGGGGGGGGAAAATGTCCTGACAAGCTGCCCTGATAATTCGATTCTTGCAGTCATCTGTGAAAAAGAGACTGTCATGAGTGAACTTTCCTCGCTTTAGACAGACAGAAATTAAAAGGCAGCTTCTCCTGCAAGGAGAGAGCCCTGGGTGTGATACAGGGCCACCCTCAGCAGCACAGGACAGCAGAGCTCCTCTGCTTCAAACTGTCAAGGAAGGCCCCGGAGAGAGGGATGCATGTGAGAAACCTTCCTTGCCTCTAAACAAGCAGAAATATTTCTTTATGCCTTCAAAGTAGTTTACTTTTTTCTTATGTTTTAGTCCTACTTGATATAGCATTTATAACACCACAACGAAAGGTGGTGATGCATGCTGCTGGAACAAGGGAGGAATATTTTGCCTAATATCAGCTCAGCTCTTCAACTCATACATACATTGCCCACTTCTTCCCACAGCAGTAAATTTCATTCACCCCATTTTTGAAGGAGAAGAACAGGGATTGTGAATCATCAAAAGGCCTTGGCTGGTTCCATGAGGTTCCTGCCAGCCCATTTCTCCAGCTGGTCGAGGTGTCTATGAACAGCAGCCCTGTCCTCAAGTGCAGCGACTGCTCCTCGAAGCTTGGTATCATCTGCAATACCTCCTTCAATGGTAAGGGTAAAGTAGAGCTCAGAGATAACTTTTCAGATGCCATTTAGAAATAAAGACAGAGAAGGCACTACCCTTTTCATGCATCTTGCCACCCTGAGGGCCTTAGAAAGAGACATCTTTTGCAGATGAGCCTGAAAGTAGCTTTAAACTTTCCTGCCTCGCATCGTGCTTGTGTCCTGTCCTGAGAAGCCTCCAGCTGCTGTTACACCGGGATACTGAGATGTTCAGCCTCCCACTGAGGGACAGGAAGCAATTTCAAAGCCTTTTTTCATGCACCTATTGACTTTCACATCACTCCTTTAAAGGATTATTGGATCTTCAGATAGTGACTAATGATGTTATCATTAAAGAATTCATTAACCCTAAAAAATGTCTGCCATCCGTGGAGTTTGGCAAAGAAACTGAAAAGAAGACATTGTAGGAAAAACAAGTATAATGTTCTTAATGAAATTCCAAGAAGACAGTTATTATGAGCAATGCATCTTAGGAAGTGATAATAGATTTTGCTTTCTTAACAGCGTTGAGAGGTTAGCTCAATGAATAGCAAGAGAAAGGAATGGTATAAAAATGTACAAGAGAGAAACACAAGCTTAAGACCTTGTTTCTGCAATTATTTCTGCTGAAGTCTGGGCCTGATATATTAGGACATTGACAACCTTGGGGAAGTCCAGTGGAGGCCATCAGGATGGTCAGGGCTGGAGCACTTGCCCTGCGAGCAGAGGTGGAGGGAGCTGGGTTTGTTCAGCCTGGCTGAAGGACAGCTTCAGGAGGGTCTCACGGCAGCCTGACCCTGCCTACCTGGAGGGTTATCGAGGAGCTGAGCTGGGCTGTTCACGACAGTGCACAGCGGAAGAATGAGAGGCAGGAGYCCTAAATTGAAATAATAGATTCCAGCTGGATATAAGGAAAGAAATTTCACTGAGGACAGTCAGGCACTGRGTCAGGCTGCCTGGAGAGCTTGTGCAGTCTCCATCCTTGGAGGGTTCAAGACCCAACTGGATAAAGCCCTGAGCAACCTGGTCTGATCTCACAGATGACCCTGCTTGGAGCAGGAGAATCTGGGTACCTGAGGTCCATACCAAAGCAGCTGATTCTGTGATTCTACTTCCCTTTCCTCAGCAGTTTGCTAGGACTTCTAAAGGAAATCATTAAAGATGAATATGCTTTATCTTCACTGCTTTAACTATGTCTGTCTTTACAATGAAACAAGCTAACTTGCCAGTCCATATTCATATATCCAGATGATAAGAACCTAGAGACAACCATAAAATCACCGGGGAAAAAAGCAAGGTGTGCTACTTACTGTACAAGACTAAATCCTCTTACAGCCTGTTCCCTAGGTTTTTACATTAAGAAAAAGATAAGTTTTTACATTAAGAGGTGCAACACCCTGGAAAAACAGTAATGACTACAAACAACAATTCCTAACAATTCCTGCAAGTGGAATGAAAATCCCACACAAGTCTATCTGGTCTCTGCTKTCAAAGCGCTCCCATTCATACTAATCTATTCCAAAGATCACATTACTCCTTCACTGCAAGCGCCTCCATTCACACAGGCACTCGTCCAGAATTATGTTGAGAACATATTGCAGAAGTGCTGCATTTCAGAGCTAAAATACATGTGCTAAACCAGAGAGACATTTCCAAGAAGAGAACACATGCATGAAGTTTAAACTGCTCTGTATACGGCAGAAAAATCTATGTTCTCTGCAGGACTACATCCCTAATCCTTTTGCAACCGTATCTACAGGATGAAAAGCTTCAGGTCATCAGAAAAGATGGTGCTTCCTCTGCCTACAGCAAGAGCATATTGCTGTCTATAAGTAATGCAGGTTGTTAAGAAAAAAAGCTTATTTATTTTAGCACAAATATGGTTATGAAAGTTATTAAAATAGCACAGTAATGAGCTTGAGCTAGCTATGTATATTACATTTTCATGTTCGTTATGAAAACTAATGTCAGCTTAAATATATGCATACACTTAAAAAGTAGGGAGCTTATTGCAAATGAAAAGTATATTGAAAAGAAGTTTAAAGACAAAATATTCTGTTATAAATCCACAGAAGAAAGTCTTATCTAAATTACTGACTTAGGTTGCTGAGACAAAGAAGCAAAGAAGCCAGTAGAGTCTGGTTTTGCCTCAGAATTGGAAGGCCACCTACTCAAATTTGATACTGGTATGGAGATGCAATGTATTTCCAAAGGCAGAGTGGCTTGTACAAATAAGGGAATAGCTGTCCATACAGTAATGTAAGATTAGGTGCATTAGTGCTGGAGGACTTTGTTTTATCAAATTGATTTATACTGATTTTGGAAGTGCTCAAAACACTTAAGTGTGCTTGGGATCCTCTAGTTGTTGTCTTTCTCATTCTTCCAGTTTGTGGACAAGCAGAAAAAAAATCTTTCCTAAAAGCAAAAGTAAATTAATTTATACAGAGTATTATGTTCAAACTACCAGAGCAAAAACTGAAACCTAAGTGGAAAAATAACAACAGCAATTCCATTTCTGGAATGGAATGATCTTCTCATGACTGAACAATTTAATACGTATGACTTGTAACTTCTGTGCATGGGTCTGTCATCTTTTTAAATGCCATTAAACCTCAGTGTCAAAATACCTATTAAGAAAGTGGCTGTTGTTGAGAAAGAGATAATAAAAATCAGGTAGATTAATGAACTGTATGGGAAGCCTCACTCCAGAAATAATGAAGCTCATAAACTGAGCTTTGCCATTTACATCCACATCCTAAATCAACAAAGCACTTTAATACACCCAGCTCTGACCAAGAGTGATTTACCAGCCATGGAAAGCATCAGTCAGAACTTAATAAAATTTTGTATACATTCAATCTGCGATATGTCTTGGTTCCGGCTGGGACAGAGTTAACTCTCTTYCCTGTAGCTGGAGGGGGTGCTGTGTTTTGGGTTTGGCGGTGAAAGGAATGTTGATGGCCCATTGATGCTTTGGTYGTTGCCGGGTGCACCGACAGCCTCCCCCRCCCTTCAAGGTGCAGGGGGACCTGGGGGGGAGCATAGCCGGGGTGGTTGACCCAGCTGGCCAATGGGGTATTCTATACCATGTGACATCATGCCCAGCTTAAAAACCGAGGGTGGTCGCGCTGTGGGGGCGCACGGTTCGCGGGGTTTTTGGTGCGGAACACGTGGGGTGAGCAGTTGCATTGTGTATCGCTTGTTTTGTATATTCTGTTATTGTTGTTATCGTTGTTATTATCACTGTTCTCCTTTGTTTTATTTCCATTATTAAACTGTTTTTATCTCAACCCGCGGGTTTTCCTCCATGTGCCCTCCCGATCCTCTCCCCCATCCTACCGGAGTGGGGGGGTGAGCGAGCGGCTGCGTGGTGTTTGGTTGCTGGCTGGGGCTAAACCACGACACGATATTAGGTCATATATAAATAAAACAACAAAGTTTCAAAGGATGTTTCTTTTTCTCTTCCTTCYGAAACATTGAATATCTAGGAAACAGGACACTGGACTTTCCTGTAAGTCCATAGGAATCCCTAATGAGGCCCACATAGCCCATTTGTACAAAGGATTGTGTTCAGATAACAAGTGGGGACAGGATTTTCTGCACGGTAGGAACACACACTAGACAGCAGAGCTGCAGTTATAGGTCATAAATAACCTCATGGATCTGTAATAACTCCAGAGCCTGCCAAAAGCAATTGCTTCTGGACTGCTAGAGCTTCCAAACCCACCTACTCAATGCCTAAAACTGACAGTTGAGCATCTGGACCAACAGTATGGCAATATGAAAATAGTATCATCAGTGTCAATAAGCATCCACTAATATCTCTGGCCATTGATTTCTGCTATCATTTTAGAACATAATTTTATTTCATTGGATTTTGGAGAAGGATTAAGGAGATAAAAAGCTGGTGTTTGAAATAATCATTTGAGAYGAAAACCAGAAACAATGAAAAATTCTGCATCTACTCATAATATTCACAGTTATATTAAAACAATTGACTTTGTTACGTACAAATAAATACACTTTTAGCTTTTTAATGTGGATGGGAATATACGTACATTCAATAACTGATTTTCATTTGCTGTATAATCACTGACCTCTTGTTCAAATTAGAGACCATTTTGAATTCTAAAAATTATCAGATTTAGGCAAAATAGAAGCCTTCTTGGAATATAATTCACAGCAAAATCAAAACATTAAGGTAGCTGAAGTGATGCACTGTAAAAACCTGTTCAAACAACAAACTCTCAAATAACCAATGGAATGTGAAAATGGAAGACAACAAAACTGATTTTTTTTTTTGCCTTTTCATTCTGCTAAATTCCATGAGATAAATCAGCACCCCATTTTAAACCTCCATCTAACGAGAATTAATGAAATAACAGAAGGAGAAGTATATTCACATTCTCAAGACAAAATTGCATCTTTGCATCAGTTAGCACAATTTTCTCTTATATTCCTATTGTCCTAAATAGTCTAGTTTTTTTCCGCACAAATAATCTTTCAGAAATATCATCTCATTTGTTTCCAAGTGAAATATTATTCAAGACCGGATGCTGAACTAGCTGAAGGATTAATTTGTAAAACTTATTATTTTAGGTTTTTGTGCTGTCAGAGATGCCTTTTATTTCCATTCAGATAACTCTGCTAGAAACTATTAAATTATGAACTGCTGAAATGGCTGAAATTGTGAGCACCTCAAGCAACCCACTCAGGCCAGTGGAATATTTGCATTCTCTTCAGTTACCTTCAGATCAAAACCTTAACCCAACACCTAAGCTCCTGAGATCATTCCCACCTCTGGTGACCCATTCTTAATGTGATTCTCATCCCCTGAATACAAGATCAGACATAGGTCAGGTCCTTTCTCACTCGGGAACTAATACCACAGGTTACTCCGTGCTTACTAGATGCATCACCTGTCTCGGTACACAGTACTGCATGGGCTSACTCACTCGTAGAGTCCACAAGGGAAAATTCATGCCAGTGGTGATTTGGCCCAATGTCTATATGCTGCAGTTCACTAATTTGCTAAATGAGAAATAGTGACATCTATCCCATAAATAAACTGAAATGTTTAATGATGCATTTAAACAGGTTTTAAATTCCAAGCTGCATGAATAGGCAAAATTACAAAAGAGACCATGAAATAAAATCCTGACAAAATTCTGTTTTATCATTTAAAATGTTTTAATTCTATTATGTTGAGATAGGTTTCCCCAAGCTCCCAGAAAATAGGCAGCTCAGTAAAGGAGAGAGGAGGAGCAAGCCTTTCATGAGAAAGGCTCACCCATTTCTAATGCCACGAACAAACCTTTATGAGTGCTCACYCGTGCTTTGCTCCTTTACAACGCTCATGGATCGACCTGTCTTTTAATGGAACTCATCAGTACAAAGGGATAACATTACTCTTTAAATGTCCACCTCTAAGTTTACCTTTGAAACTTATTTCCAATTTATATCATTATATTTAACAATCMATCCTGATTTCCCCAGTGCCATACAAAAGAAGAGAGCAAATTCCTGCAACATTGCCAAACAGAGTAAATTGGTCCTTTACTGGAGAGCTAATAACACTTTTTCTACCTTATCTCTCTGTGGTTTCTTTATTTTTGGACTGTCTCAAGAATCCCACCATTTCTCAACAAGATTGTATTTCTAACCTCTTTCTACAAACTGAACAGGAGCAAAATGCTTGCGGTAAGATAAGATCAGCTTTCCACAAAAAGCTTCCACTCAAACACGAACTAGCCGGGGATGATTTATAAACCACTGCAAAAGTTATAAAAAATTTATTCTGTTTAGACAGCTAGTTTCATTTTTTCTGTATTCAAGTTTAATTCTGCCCTTATTAAAATGGCCATTTTTGCTATTCTCTCACTTGATGAAGAACGGAGATAATTTCGCATCAGATTGCAGCAATATCCATCTTGAAGGCCGTGCCCAGCCTGCAGCTGCTCAGTTGGGTGCCGGCAGAAGAATCCTCAGTCCCCAGCCCATGATGTTCTCCAGGCAGTCGCTGATTTGGGTGGCTGATGGGTGATGGACGTGGTCTCCAGGCTACTGCACCTCCACATTGCAGTGTGGCCACCATCGTTGGCATATGTAAATTTACTGCCGGTCCCTCTGCCATGCACATAAGCATGAAAACAAGAAAGATTTAGCAGCCAGCCCATGGTAGATCCCAGAGTCCAACTGTGAAACCACCAGCAAGCCCACAGTGGCCTGACATTATTCCAGAGACCAGAGCTATTTAAATATGAACAAGTCATCGCTTTGCTCCTGTCCAAAACTGTGACCATCCGTGGGACTATTGTGCCTACTGATGCAGCCGATCTGCTTCCCTGGCGTCRGACGGCTGACCATGTGCGAGCTGCTGGCAGGAGGCAGCTTGGCTGCACATCAAGCAGGTGCGAGATGTGAAGGGGATGGAAAAACAAGTGATGCTGCCCACAAAAATAACTGGGGCTTTAGAACGTCCAGTGCAGGCTCAGGGGTGAGCTGCACATGGCACGCCAATGATTTTAAGATAGTGGTAGCAGGTTTATGACCACGTGCTTCACAGACGCATGCTGGGCAACAGGTCACGGTAGGTCTGGGAACAAAGGAACCAGAAAAAAACAGAGAAATGGTCTATTCTACATCCTCAGTTTGCAAGGACAGACGCTGTAAAGCAGACATAACATAAGAGCTCTATGTTCATTTCCTTCAGATTACAGTGAAACATAAAGATAAGGCTTAGTTTCATGGGAACTGTGTCTGGCTGGACCTGTACCAGCTCCCTGATGTGCTTACTTAAGAGTAATGTGGTCTAGATTCATTTCTCAGAGACTCATTTCCCATTGCTGTTTTACGTGCATACTAGAGGAGTGCTGTGCAGAATCACCAAGAAAGGATACTGAGACTGCCAAAAAAAAAAGTGCAAGAAGCATAACAACAGCAGTTCTTTGCCAATGTTGTCCCCAAATGCAAAGCCAATGSTGGTTAAACAATGTGTGACAAACGCAAAATGCGCAAGGTCAGTTGTAAGAGAACTAATTCTGTGCCCTCTTCCTGGAGGAGATATGAATTTCTCACTGCCTATATAGGGCAAGAATTACTTTTGCTGCTTGTTTCACACGTCAAGCAAATTAGGGTTAGGGAGGTGATGGGAGCAGGAGGAACRCAAGTCGAAATGGCCACCTAGTTCCTTGCTCTGGAAATCAGGGTTGGGTGTCCTCATGGAGGTGCACAGGAAGRTGTTCTTCTATCACAGGGTCACACTGGAAGAGTAAGTTGTCCAGGCCAGTATTTAGCCCACACATCCTCAGGAATGTGGGTTTATACACAGAATACCTGACTTTAACTTTGAGCGCCAGAGGTGGTTTGGCTACAGATATATCCTTGGCTGGGGGAGTTGGGGAAGGCAGGGGAAACAGGTCAAGTGATAATATCAAGAGAAATTCTTTCTTGACTCATCTCCTATTCTTTTCTGTTCAGAATCGCAGCATGCTTAACTGGATCTTTCCAGCCCAGAGCAACAAACCTAATTTATAATGTTCTTAATTGCTTTTCCTTTTCTTCTCCCACCGCTGGCAGATGGACCTGTACCATATCAGCAATGTTTTGTGTTGTGCTTGCAAGAATGATAATAGAACCAACAAAATTATTTTATTTCCTGATCTGTGCACAGTGCAAAGAAAATTCAGTAAGCAGCATTTGGTCTTTATTTATTTTCATTCTCAACTCTTGCCTGRGATCAAAAATGATTTCTCCTGTATTTTGTTTTTGTTATATGGTGTTCTGAATTCTCTCTTTTAATCATCACAAAGAATGGCTTTTGGAAAAAAGCCAAACTGGCTGAAGCTTTGCTGTGGATATAGAAAGGCAAAGGATGCTGTGGGACAGCACATAGCAGAGCATGCTTGTAAAGTCTATCAACAGATAGGGATAAAAGATGACTTCTATTATGTGTCAACCAAGAAATACATACATCTGGGGCTGGATGTAATGAAGATTTTAGTTACAATTGCCTGCCTTTAGATGTAAGCTAAAGATTCAACTCAAAGCAGAGACACCCTCAAATGTAGCCTCACATTCAGTAATAAACTTCACAATTCTAACATCTACAGAATCAGCACAAGTCTTTGCTGCCTTCTTGCTGTATTACTGGGTTATGGAGAAGTGTTTCAGAGTTGTATTTGTGCCCAATTTATGGAATGAACCTGCCATCATACTTTTGGATATATATATATATATCTCATTGTCCTGTCCCTCTGAAAAGGATATCTGACTGAGGAATGTGAGGTACGTTCAAATTCAAGTTTTAAAAACTTCAAAGACTGCAAAATCTTAAGAGGTGGTCCATGTGACCCGCTAAGTGTTACACTTGGTGAAGGAAGAGATGGGTGGAATTGACTTCAAGAGGTTTTGATATGAGCCATTTTGAACTGACTCTACCAGTCCTCCTACAGAGAAGCTGGGGTAAATAGTCCCTCCTGATAGGAAAGATCATTAGCCTCTAATTATTATTTAATATTTTATATAAAAATTGCAGGTAGTTTCCTGAGGTAACTTTAATATTGCATAGTTGTATCCTTCTCAAACATTATATTGTAGAAGGAAAAAATCAGTTTTCTCCTTTATAACCCTTACAGTCTAAGGCTGCATGTGGAAAAGCAATGCACAAATGCGTTGAAAGTTTGGCTTCTCCTAGCAGAAGGGACTCAAGAAAATTGYTATTTCCACTAGGGTGACTTTGATTTTAGCACTATTTTCTTTTCCGCTGAGCGGTCTGATGAGGAGACAGTCACAGCAGATAGCATGGAGTGCTCTGCTGGGCTCCAGAGAAGGCTGTGAGACAGCATGAAATTAGTTCAGCTAATGTTTGTGCTAAATAACATTAATTTAAATACACTTTTAATGTAGAAAAAAACCCAGGCTGGGACCATTTCGGCCTTTGAGCAATACAACTGATTATGGCTGTGCTTACGGAGCTGGGATTGAGCCAGCTAGGAGAACCCAGGGCTGCGGCTTTCAGTGCTCTCCCACGGAAGAGCAGGGTGTTACCTCCTCCCGGGGAATGAAATGGTGGTGAACCATGCGTGGAAACCTCAGGGGATCAGGAAATCAGTCCCACAGGGAGCTTCTGCCTCTCAAAGACAGCTTGAAATCACCAGCCTGCCTTCAGGGCCATCAGCATTTTACAAGCTTTGGGTTAGTGAATTCTGAATCCAGACCTTTCCTTCATACATCCAGTTAATTATGTAAATCGCAAAGCTTTTATACGGCTCCATTCTGAGTTAGGCAAACTCCAAGTGCCTGCATGGGTCAGAAAAGCCAGAGTTCAATTTATACCACTGGAGATGGAAGCAGCAGATTCAAAGTTCACACCCAGATCAGCTATTAAGTAATATCAGGGTATTTCATATGGGAGTGGATTTTGGTTTTAACCATGCATCACCTCCTGGCTGAAAGTGTGCATTTTCTTTATCTGCATTGCTCATACATTATTTTCAGGCACCAGTTAATCACTTGGTGATTTCTCCCAAACTCAAGTAAACACAGACAGATTTTTTTCTCTGGAATCACAGAGATCTGTTCTTGCTTCTCCTTCAGTGGCTGAATCCTTTTTATTCAAGTTTGTATTTTTAAGACAGAGAGGATACAGGGAAAAAACCCAGTACCCAGGCTTTCTATTTTTTCTGGGGTGTTCTCCTGCCCACCTTAGTTGGGAACAAGGGTGATGCCAATGAGAGGATTAACAAGTAGTTGCAGGGGGCTCACAGTTGCTCGGAGCCTCTGCCTCCCCACAGGCAGGGCTAGGAGAGCACCACGGACCTGTCTTCAGTGCCACTTTGTACAAACTGGCAGGGGCTGCACCCTGTAACAGCCACTTTATTCCCCCTGTAAATCTGGGGCTGGCAAACTTTCCCTCCTTAGGCAGTGGTGAGGAGAAACTCAGGCTGCTTTGCGCTCACATACTCTCATGCATCCTTTGCAATTCACAGACCAGGTCCTACTCAGGCCAAACAGAGAGGAAGGTCTTTGCCAGACCAGCTAGCTCCTTTAGCAGCAGGAGGATCTGGGGATGGCTTTGCTCACTGCCAAGTTTGGGAGTGTCTCAGGGAAAGAGTACTCAATGGCACAGTTAGCAATGGACGTTGCAGCACTGTAGTAGCCCTAAAATTCCTCAGGAATGGGATCAGAGGGCAGGGATTTCTATTAAAAGAGGAAAATAAAACAATATCTAGTGAGTCTCACAAAATTAGTTACAGTATTAAACTGTCAGATGCAAATCTTGCAGCTGAAGAAAATATTAGTGAAAGAGGTTTTGATCCTAGCACTGTCATTTCATCCCTAAAGTATGGCTTGCACAGTTTTCTTGGCATCTTGACTTTCAGGTTTATCTCGTATCACATTTTTCTTGTGCTAATAAATGCCCTTACTTCTTACTGAAAAGTTAAGTGTTTTCCACTCTGCTACAGAACAGTAAACATGGACTTAAATCCAGCTCTCTCTGGTAAACTATTTTGCAGAATTACTGCTTCAGTTTTATTGTACTAGAAGGGAGGTGAGGTCCATTCAGTAGGACATGTAAGCAATATTGTCCAAGAGTACATCTAGCAGCATCCAAATCTTTYCCCATTCTAGTGCCTAGACACCTAAAAATATTATTATTATTGTTATTTTTAAATAGTGGTAATTCCTACCATGTTTATCTAATCAAATCATCCCAGTCATTTCTTTCCAAACTTCTTAAGTGAAGTGCTCGGTCTCCTCTGCAATGCACAGCAGTTCCATCTCCCACGAGGACCGACGTGCACACAGGTACCTCCTGCTGTTCAAGGCATTTGTCTCACACAGCCTTTCTGAACTGAGGAGAAACCTCAGTTCTTCTGATGTTTGTCTCCTCCTCTATGAAAGCTCCTTTGCAGCAGGGAAGGTCATATCAGGGGCAAATTTTCTGCTCCTTGTTATCTAAAAATTCATAGTGATATTGAATATTCAAATTTGCACATACGCTGTCATGATGTGCAGAGCATATTGGCTAGTATCTGTCTCAGCTACCCCAAAAATGAGACTTGACGCCAGCTGCTAACTAAGGCTCTTATTTTAAACAGAGTTTCAGAAAAGCCAGTTAACAATTCATTTCCAGTGTAATGAGCACTGGATTCATTAAATAAACACTAGGTTACACAAATCCATATTTATGACTCTCTGCAGCAAACAGAAATCTRAAGTAACGTTTTGAAATAAATCACAAGAGGCAAGAAGAATATTGCATGGGGAGAAGGTAAGTATATACCACAGAAAGAATGGTGACTCCATCCTGTCCTGATGGTAAAAACAGGAGGAAAAAAAAACATTGAACTATTAACGAGACTGTCGTATTGGTGTAGACAGAGTCAGGCAAATGTCATAACATCTTTTGTAAAGCACTCTACACTAATTGACAAACAAGATGTTCCATTTCCCCACTATATTCAGAGAATTATTATTTAAAAAAATTAATTGAAAATGACAAAACCTATTACCAAAAATTACTTGAAGATATTTTTTTTTTCCTGGCTCCATATTCTGTCTCCCTCCTAGGAGGATTCAAAGTCTACAAAATCCTTGGGAGCATGRCAATTTTTTTGTCACCCTCTCCATTTGGAGGTGATTATTTGGGGCAACATAATTAGAGGTTTTGCATACAAGCAGCAGCAATACGTGATTGAAAATTTAAAGTGGGAGATTTCAGGAGAAGGAGTGTTTGCTGAAAATGTGCTGTGCTCAATTCAGCCATCGAAAAGATTTCAGAATGGACTTTTTCTCTCTCATCTGGAATGGGAGGGAAAAGACATGCCATGATTGTATGTCCAAAAGGTCCACAAGCAGAAATGCACAAATGAGAAAGGAAAACAAAAGAAAACCTGACTAAATAAATGGCTCATGACCAAGCTTTAAAAATTAGTTTTGCCTCACAGAAGCAGAGGCTATAGCAAAAATTAGCAGGTAGACTGGAAGCAAATGCAGTTACCCCTTCTAATCTGCTCATTACATTTATATATTATATGCTATGCAAAACATGCCTGTAGGAGTTGCCTTTCTCACCTCCCGCTTTGTTTGTTTTGTTCCACTGTGCTGTTGAATACAAAATGTAATTCTCTGGAGAAAAGACTAAAGGCTTCTTTTTTTACCATGCAGCTGTGTAATGCCTTGTGTCAGGAAACAGCCAGTCACAGCTCCTGGGCTCTCCTGACTGCAAAAGGTAAATGACTTTCCAAAAAGGAATGTGCAGAACTGTTCTCCCATTCCCCAAAATGTGCACTGACTTTATGACTTCCTAGAGATTCATAACCAACATCCAGCTGGCTCTGCAAGTGGAGGGCATCTGGGAAACAAGCAGCAAAACTGAGATTCCTCTCCTTCCCTTCAGCTGTTTTAAAAGCTGTGGGCTGGCCCTTAACAATAACCTCCAGTCACCTCAGCCATCCTAAGAGACTGGAGAGAACTGAGATGACTTGCCCTCTGTATTGAAAATAAAGGCAGCATGGCCAAATAGCTAGGTAAAGGTAGGTAAATTTAAACTTCCCTTAAAATGACTGGAGGTAAGGACTTTACCAAGAGGCAAAGATAAATATTACTCTCCCCTGTAAATCAGAAGAATCTGGTTAGATTGAGCAGCACTCTTCCACGTGTGCTGAAAACAGTGCGAGAACAGAATTGCTTCACAGCGTGGAAGTTTCATTGTTTTCCGTAGAAAGAGCTTCTTAGGTATCAGTTATCTCCCTAGTATACATTTCATTAATATTGAATTGAACTGAGATTTTAATTAAATGGTATTTTCCAGCTTACACCTTGTTACTCAATCAATATGCATTTACAATGCTCCCCTAGCATGATGTAAGTACAAAACCTCTAAACTTACTTTCCAGATAGCTGAATCTTAGCTGAAGCTAAAAATGCCCAGTATTTCAGCAGCAGCAACTGCTCCGTGAATTCAGAAAGATGTTTCAAAACAGATTGCCCTAATTGTGTAATCCATCCTATGTGTTGAAGTACGTCAATATATATTGTAAGAAGTAGCTGGAAATTTAGATATGAGTTGTTTACCCTGACTCGTACTGAGAATTAGGAAGGGGAATTTGTCAATTTAAAACACGTATTCTGTCACTAACAGAAATAATGAAGCTTATTTTCCTATGGAATTGTATAGAAAAGAAACCTAATGGAGTCCTTCCATCTTGCCATCACTAAATCTGYGTGGTTGGCCAGCTGTATTATTAAATAACAGACAAAACATGGAAATGACTGGAGACAAACTGAGTTGAACATCTATTTCATTAACTTCTGTATATGTAAACAAACAATATTCCCCATGCCAGAAAGCTTACAATCCACAAGAAAATGCTTAAGGAGAAGGGCACAGAGGCAACTGAGTCAAGCTGGGGGCTGTCAGTTTAAATACAGGTCCTTCAGTGACTCTTGTTTCTTTGCAGATGATCTAGGATCCAGTCCTAAATCCACAGAAGTCGTTAAAATATTCCCATTGACTACAGTAGGCTATCAGCCTAGAAGGAAAGAAGGAAGGAAGGAAAGAAAGAAAGAAAGAAAGAACGAAAGAACGAAAGAACGAACTTACCAGGATTTCCCTTCTACCTATTCTCTAAAGCCTGCTTTAATGTCATCCAAAAGAGAAAAAGTCCTTTTAATTTTATTAAAAAAGTATATCAAAGCAATAATGAATAGTTTGATCCCAGTATGAGATAACATTTTAGCTCTTATTTTTTATTAAATAATCCTTTTCAGTTAATAACAATCTTATTTTCAAAGTAAGAAACTAGAAATTCTCTGTGTGACCATTCCATATAGCAGCATTAAGTTTGTTTTTATATTTGCAGGGACAATAAATTGGAGCCTTTCATCAACTACCATTTATCTCCTCTTTTTATGAGAATGCAAGCAAGCAATTATCAGTGAAGTTCAATGATCAAGGCTCTGCATATATTTGCAGTAGAAACTAATCCTGACTAATTAAYGTGACTAAATGTATGGTTTAAAATAATCCTCAAAGCCAGTAGTTCTTTCTCAATCATTTGCTTTTATATTAGAATTTAATCTATCCTCCATGCTTGCTATTTGAAATTGCACCAAAAGAGACATTTTTACCTGGAAATTTCATGAGGTTTTGTAAATACAGTCTCAGGTACAAAGACACAAAAGCAAATACTCTATTGCTATAGATGAACACTGTTTCATAAGAGTAGTGAACCAATGCCAACAATCTTTAGGAAATTTGGTGAAGACAAGTAGGGAACGAGTTTAGGGGACACAATGGATGGAACTGAATCATTATAGGTCTCTGCCATAGCTGTAAGAAAGTTCTCCCCACCTATTCTTGGGGAGGAGGAAAAGGGGAAAGAYGGGTTCTGTACAGTGGTTTTATACTGGGTTTTCATTAACTTGTTTATAAAGTTTTGGGCTGTGTTTTATTTTGAACAGCTTTTTAGCCATTTTAGAACTTTGTTCCCTGTATTAATTTTGCTGTCTTAATTCCCCAGACTCCCCCAAGACATGCACATAAGGCTGGAAGGACCTCAAATGTACACGCAGAATGAGTGATTTTAATGTTAATGTTAAATCTGGTACTTAATTGCTACGGTGGGTCAAGAGCTCTACTGTGCCGGCTTTGATCCCTGGAGCCCAGACTGAGCCTCGGGACCCCCATGCCATGGYCTGGGCAAGGAGCCACCAACCTATTTGACAAATTCTCTATTGAGGAACCAGTTTAAAAAAAAAAAACAAACAAACAACCACAACCTAAAGGTGTTTTAAATGTTAAGGGCATAAGTATCTGTGTCAAAGTCTAGAGGTTTCAAAAACATCCTCCCACTGAGAGCTGAGTGCCTCTGAGTGCTGGCAGGGGCACTAAATTGCTTCCCATATTTACCCTTCAATGAGCACAGGAGTTGTCTGGCACATTGGAAAACCTGCAAGGCCCATACAGAAAATTTGCAAAACACTATGCCAAGTTGTAATCAAGTGAATACAAAGAAGTACATTCCTTCCAATTGATGTTTCTGATGCGAAGCAGGTAAGTACCCAAGTACCTTCCCTTGCGTGAGCTGATGCCAGGAAGAGCCTGTAAATAGTACCCAGAATCTGACCCTGTTCCCCTGTACACCTCCCCAGCATCCAGAGACCCTTCCATAAATTTAGAGAGGTGTAAGCAGGCAGCTAAACACTCGCAGCCCAAGGTTTGTCCCCATGTGTCGGTGTTGGAAGCAGAGTTATCCCACACTCCACCCACAGCCAACGAATGTGCCCGTCYGAGTTGCCCCTGCAGCCGAGCTGTTCAGGTGCAGGGATGTTCAGGGGGGGCTGGCACCATAGGTGGGAAGGAAGGGTTAGTTAAATAGTTTCCAGTACTCTGTTCTCAAACAAGTAGTGGGTCTTTTTCATCTTCCTCTTTTTTTTTTCTGAATGCTAGTAAACTCAAATTGTCATTGTTATGGATTTGTAACAAATATATATTCGGTTTTGAAAAAAAATGAAATGGAAGTCTGATTATAAAATAAATATATAATCAGTTACTTATTGTAATATCTTTCTCTTCCCTGGATTTGATCTAAAATGCTCAGGAAAACCTCAGGTTGTTTGCAGTACAGTTTTCCTCTAGATGACAAGTATGGAAAAGAATGCAGTTTAAGGACCCAATCCTGCAAATTKCAGGATGTGCATAACTTATTTGGCTTACATGGGCAACATGAGTTCCAGTACCTGCTTGTACAAAATTCACAAGCTAACAAAACACAGCTGAGTTTCCACATGAACACATTTCGGCATTTCCTCAGGGGAAACTGAGGGATGCACTGGTTACAAATAGTCATTTCTGAAGTCCAAACCATTTCTGAAAAACTAATAGAGACTTAAAGAAGCTGGAGCTATCATAGGTGAGATTCTGATCATAACTAACCCAGAGCAAGTCTGGGATAGTTCCACTGGATAAAGTGGCAGTATTCAAGATTGGTGCAGGGTAACAGCCTTAAATCCTAAGCCTTAAATCCCTACTTGTGTTCAAGAAATGTTTRGATTTTAAAAATGAGAATTCACAGTCTGTTTGCCATTGTTTTTCCTTTAAGGCAATAGTGAGGGTTTTTTCATGTAAGAATTTATACATTATTTTRGCCTTTAGATCTCTTCCTGCAGGGGAAGTTACAGTAAAGCAAGTCTGAAAAATATCTACTGGTTAGAAATTAGCTTCCTGAAAGGGAGATTTTTTTTTTTATTTTAATCATTTTAGTGTTTATTACACCAGAAATGAAAGATGTCATTCCTAAGCTTAACAAGTTCACCTGTCACACACAAATATCTGTGATTAGCAGRACTTGGATGAGGATGGGGCACTGGCTGACTCTGTAGCACTCTCTAGAGGGATTCTGTATAGCAMATGCACAGAGCATTGCCCAATGAGACAGAAAAAATGAGCATGTCATCCGTGCTGTGAGCTTTCCAGCTCAGCTCAGCTGAAAATGCAAATAGTCTACCTCGTTTAGGGAAAGTTTAGTCTTCTGAAAACCTCTCACCTGCTCAAAAACCCAATGTTTCTATTCTTGAGAAATCCTTGCCATTCCTGCAGAACATTTACTACAGGACAAGCAATTGTAGCATCCAGAACAGAACATTGATAAGACACACAATTAATTTGTTGTAATGTACTTCAAATAACTGGAGTCACAAGGTTATTGGGTTTTTTACTTATCCYCTGAGATTTGTACCATTTCCTTGTCACAAAGAGGCTGCTTATAGAAGGGGAAGATGCAAGGATGGCTATAAATGGCGGTCATGGGGAGATAATTCAAAGGAGTTGGGAATCCACAATAGGATATACACTGTAGTTATTTTTCAGCCTGTTTGTACCTTCCGTGTACTGTATGTGCATTTATATTTCCAAATTTTGTACRTATAGTTACCAATGTTAATAAGAGTATACATTTCAGTTCTTTACTTTGGAGACTCTTAGAAGAAATGTAACCCKACAATAGCTGTAAAGCAGACTATGCTTTACATGCTATAACTCAGATACTTCTGGGCCAGTCTTGCAAATACAAATCACAGCACAGAACCTAGTCAATAGAATAAAGTACTCAGACCTGAATGGTRCAGGCCCTAAATGAATATACCATTCTACCACATGCTATTTATACATCCATTGTGCTGTGCGTGATAAAGCAGTAGTCAAAAACAAGAGCTCAGCTGGAGACTCATAATTAAATTCGGATAAATTTTCCCAATTGTTTGTTATGCAGAAATGTATTTCCTATGGTGTCTGGGTTACAAAGACGTTACTGGCACTTAGRAGATTAACAGAAAAGGTTGAACCATTTGACAATTAGTGAAACACCGCATCTGCTTGCCATTTGCAGTCTCCAAGGCATCAGCTTTTCCCCCTGACAGCTGTCTTCTGTTTGAAGAATAAAAAATGGCTTGGGCTGTTATTTATCTATCACCTTCCAAGATTTTGGGTGGTTACCTTCATGCAAGCTTCCACACACGGACACCTCAAACTTTCTTCCCTGCGTTATAAATACATCAGCACAGCCCATTCATGCCAGCAAAGCACAGGCTTTTGGTTCGCAAATAGGATTTAAGCAAACAGAAAAAAGAATTTGAGAGTTGTTCTTGGAGACTTCGGCCCGAATGCAGACACCTTTCCATCTGCAGGCGGCTCTCTGAGGCACTGTGACCGCTACAGCGTCGGAGCTCAAGAGAGCACGGACGGCTCAGTCTGTCACACAGCTTGCAACAGCTTGATTTAGGGATCGCAACCCTTTCTTCCTATTGCATCTGCAGGGAGCCAGGAGCTGAAGCCTCAGAGCAGATCCTCTCAATTTCTTAATGTTCGCTTCAACTTAGATGCCATGGTAGTCATACCGCTTAACTTAGGTACTTATAAGGTGCTCTGAATATGCCCCTCTACACTCCCCTGCCAGCTCTGACTTCATCTCTCAAGTGGTTACACATCCCAGGCCTCCGCAGAGCCCAGCGGAGGTCCCTGCATCCGGAGCTCCCTTGCAAGGAGGAACGATGAGTCTGATAAACTGTAGGCTTTTTCTTTGAGTAGAGCTTGGGGAAAAGAGCTGGCCTTCATTTGTATTGATGTGAACTGTTAGTAAATTAATTGCAAAATGCAAAGCTGGTAATGAAGAAGACTGGTGTTAACGGAATTACTGTTCTAAATTGTTTTGGAGGATCTGGAGAAAGAGTGTGTGAAAAGCAGTAACGTCAAAGAGCAAGCATGCTTTGGCTATCAAGGTAGCTCATACGTGACTGTGCATATATCTGTGCACAGCAGACATTATGAAATAATACAGAGAGCCTTGATTGATCAGCCAAGCTCTAGAGAACAAGGCTTCTGTGGATAATTTATCAAAACAAAGTCATCTTCTTGGCACAAGTTTGCTTTATCAATTTTGTTTGAGCTAGCTAAATAAACACATTACAAATATTCCATTATCTTTTTCTGTCTGTACTAGCATCACAGCATTTTCAGTACCAAGGTAAACATTTATAAAAATGGATCTTTGCATTAGCCTATTATCATCAGCTTTTAATAAAGCAGATTACTGTCGACCAGTGGGGATATGACGGACCTACACAATCAGGCAGACAAGTCAATTTTTTTCAGTAGCTGCCCTTGTTATGTCCTTATCTCAGAATAAATGTCAGATTATTTATCCTTCAATAAAACAAAGTTAACCATCTAGTTTACATTACCATAGGGAAGAGCCCATACAGATACGTGTTGCTGAACAGGTAACTTGGGGTACATTTACAACAAGCTTAGCTTCTGGTAACTTTCTGCTGTGCCTATCACAGCAGCTCACCTCATAATCATCTGTGGAAGGTTGCCCTAAATCCAGAGACCTGTGATGACAGTATGACTTTATCAGACATACCACTGTCCTCCAGTCTGTCTCATTACCCACTATGTCTACGTATCTAGCAAGAGCTAGTAAAAGCCTGCCTTCCCCTTGTTATGACACAGATAGTTGTATAATAAATGGTTTCCAAACTGCATACTCCAAAAGTTGTCTAAGTAAGTTATAGCCTGTGTGAACCTGTAGTGCCAAAACCTTCTCAGCAAAAAGGGCCAAGTTCATGATATAATTATTATTATTATTAACAAGACTTAAGCCTTTCTAAGTCTATCCAGCAATGGGTTTGCACTTCAACAGCACCTTTGCATATCAAAGACTAATACATTAATACATGGCATGGGAAATCACAATATACTTCAATTAATTGACAAATTAAARTTTACATTTCACATTCACTGGTTCACCTACTCTCAGTAGGTCTTCAATAAGATTGGATGGCATATAAGAGAAAACCTCACCCTGACTACATTTGCCATGTTCAGTAGGATGCCTGGAGGACATGGTCTGTCCTGTCACTGCTTTACTCCTCACCTCTGGCTGAATGTAACAGAGAAAAGATACCTAGGTTAAAATAAATAACAAGCAGATCTGAGGACATGTTATCACCTTACACATCTATAGTTCTTTCCCCATGTCCAGTAACTGGCTTTTTAGGTGTGGTCCTCCCACGAAGCTTATCAGAGGTCAAGAGCAATTTCTGGTATAGCTGTGTGCTCCGCTCCCTGGGGCAGCAGTCAGTATTTGGGTGTAAGAGATTGCTCCTGGGGTGCGATACTCTTCCCACTTTGTGAAAGTCTCTGTACCATGCAGTAGTAGTAGTTCAAGAAAAGAAGGAAGGTATTATGGCAGTACTYTGCCTAGACCTGTGGAGGCTTTGGGGGATAATTGGTAGGAAGTCAGGAGGGGAGGGGGCATCAGGAGTAGGATTTTAGACTGGGTTTGGGGGAGATTATGGAAAATGACACTCAAAAGTACAAAGAGGTGAAGTAAAGAAATTCTATTACCTGCAGGGTTTGAAACCATGTTGCATAAAAGAGTAGAGAAAAATAACACAGCAGTTGATTCTGTCCTGGGAGTGGGATGGTCTAGATTAGTTCTTCCTAATCTCTTTTGAACCTCACCTTGCATTACAATGGAGCCTAACATTGGGAAGCTCTCCCTGTTCATCTGCTCCCGACAAAGAGGAGATAATCATGGAAGTGGAGCAGGATCCTATCGCCAGACTGAAACCCACAGTGAGATGCTCTGACAGATTGCTTCAATCTTCATAAATTCAAGTCTCCGACGGAAAGAGTTGGTGTCCCTCAGAAATTCACCTTAATTAACAGCGTTTTATTACTGACATGATAAGTATATAGCTTACTGTGTAATCAAAGCTCTTTGACAATTCTCTGACTGCACTGCAGAAAACTTTAAAACAGCGATAATCAGTAATCAGTGAGAAAACCAGTGGTGCATGTGCAATTTACCATCAGATTTCAGTTCTGCTGTGTTATTACCAAAAGGCTAAAAGACGTATAGAAAAATACATTTGTCACTCCTTTCCCTGCTGTCCYTTGCAGCCCATGAAGATGCTAAAAACTGCCTTTGTTTCTCCAGGGAGAAGATGACAGTTGCTGATGCTGTGATTGCTTCATCTATTTTTGCTGATGTACTATTCAGTGCTACAATTTGGTTCTACTAATTGATTCCTCCTACAAAAAAACAGCTGATGAACACCCATTTTTAAAAGTACGCCTAAATAGGGTTGATCTGCCACTCTTTTAAGACTGCAGCTACTTTTGATTACTTAAAATAACAATAAGCATCTTAGTCACTCAGTTGCCTTAGGTAACGCTGTATAACACTTGCATATTCTTTCACTATTCCTTATTGTAACCATAAGTATTTGAGGAAAAATTAATTTATTATTCAAATTCTGGACACTCTGTGTGTCTCTCAGTACTTCTGCTTTTCCATGCAACTGTAGAAGACAGCTGRTATTAGCCGTGGCTGGAAATGGTTTTGCGTGATATCTAGTCCTTTTCTTCACCTTAATTCTGGCTGCTATGAAGTCAGAAATGATGAAATAAATAAAGTTGCTTATAGTATAGAGTTTTCCCATGCAAGTTTATTTGACAATTACAAAAGGAACTTCTTTTCTGGAAACTCAGTTGGAGCTGTACTGTAACAAAACTTTAAAAATGAAAGGGTGACAGCTAGAACTGCATTTTAACAACAAGGTACATGTTGTCCCACCCTCTAAGGAAGCTGAGAGGCTCAGTGCTGTAGAGGGGAGAAAAATTTCAAAGGAGTCCTAAATCATTTGGGAAAATGATTTGCCGTGGAAAGCAATGTTTTAGTTGCAAAGGGAATACCAGAAAGTTTGTTGTGAGCAAAGCTGGACTAGCGCCTTAGCTGTCTTAACAGAGAAGGATGTCCRTGTCCGTGGTGAGAGGAGGAGTCCCGTTTCCTGCCAAGTGGTAACTGTACATAGGTGAGTAGTCATAAGCTGGTAAACTCAACTTGGGAAAATGTCTGTGAAAATTCAAGGGGTCAGGAGGTGCAGAAAGATGCTTGTGGAAATGAGAAAAGGGTGAAGAGCTGTAACCTGTTTTCTAGMAGAGGATTCAGTGATTGATAGCTCCACCAGACTGCAGCACAGTTCTGCACTGTCTCCTGCATTCTGCTCTTTCTCCAGCCTCCACAGTCTTTGATGATGTATCCACTACATATTTTATATTTGCAAGTTTCCTGATCTTACCTTACAAAGCAACTTTGCAAAGTAAAAAAAGCAAATCCTTATATCAAAGACTAAATTGTGTATGTGTGTATGTGGAGAAGGGTGGGAATAATATGCTATTTTTCATAAATGTTTTGTATTTCTTTATATATCTCTCTATAAAGATATGAGGTTAAGTAGCCACTGGGTAGAATAAAGTTAGCTTTCATCTCCTGGCCAAATTCCATCTTAGGTAATTACATTCTTCCTGACTAAATATCTTCATAATTTCAATTGGGTACAGTCTATTTCCTATCTCAAATTGCTTTGTCATACATAATGTGAGCTCCTGTATTCTCTCCCCGAAACGGGTGCACTCTGCTAACAGATGAAATGATCACTGTATGACTACTGGTGAGTAGTTACACAGCAAAGTCAACAAAATGTTCTTAATTTCCTTTTGGAAACTGTACTATACAGCCATAAATCTATACTGTATATCATTAGTATTGAGCAGAGGTAATACATTGTGGGGATTTCTTTGAGAAGGCATATTAGGAAGAAGAGAGTTTGGTACTAAGCTAGTGATCTCTGCCTCTTTCACCTTCAGATCAGGGAGTGACAGGACATCAGTAGGGATTTGACACCGTGAATTACAGAGATACACTTGGGTGATAGCTGGATGTGGGGAAAAATGTTGCCATGAAGTTGCTATACTTTCAGCAGTAGATATATATATCAGTTAAATTCCTTGGAAGAAGGGATCTGTGCAGGTGACTTGATAGCTCTGGTGTGCAAAGCTAGATAATGAGACGGTTGCCAGTCAGTAAGGACAAGCTTGGGCAGTTAGAGGTAGGTATAGGCMAAAAAACCAGGATATGTGTAATTTAACTGATCTAACTTGACTTGATGTTTCACAAATAGTGATGAGAATGGCTGTGGGAACAGGTGTTTGCATCAGCATCATGAYTTGTGCCCATTAAGTGCCTTAGCAGACTAGGCAACCACTCTACAACACAATGTGGTTTGTATAGAGTAGAAAAGACAAGTTTTTAAATATACATCTATACCTATAAATACATTAGGTCAGAGACAATTATCTGGCCCTGAGGCTGCCTGGCAGAGTCTGGGTTTCAATGCCCTTCAGCAATGCTCCCTGGCATGGGACATGCCCACAAGTGAACCAAATAAGGACCACAGGCYCAAGCCATGCCGAGGATGTGCTAACTGCTCATTGGCACAAATAGTCATGTGCTGGTGTCCCAACCCAAGCTCTAGTCCTGTCTGGTTCCCTGGCAGAGATGCAACCATAGCTCCTGGAGAGCTCTGCCAGCCTCCTTCTTGCCGCTGCCTGGATGAGGGCAAGCCTGGGCAACACTTCCAGACATTAGTTAAGGACCAAGAGGTGGGACTCCCTGAAAGAGGCATAGAACGGAGGAGGATGTAACGATGATGAATTACAGCCAACACCAAAAGGCCACATAAGGGCATGTAAGCCTTTGTGGGTGTCAGTCTCTTCTTCCAAATRACAAGCGATAGGACAAGAGGAAATGGCCTCAAGTTGCACCAGGGGAGGTTTAGATTGGATATTAGGAAAAAATTTCTTTACTGAAGGGGTTATCAAGCATTGGAACTGCCTGCCCAGGGAAGTGGTTGAGTCACCATCCCTAGAGGTATTTAAAAGACGTGTAGATGTGGCACTTAGTGACRTGGTTTCATGGTGGACTTGGCAGTSTTAGGTTTGTGGTTGGAATCGATGATCTTAAAGGTCTTTTCCAACCTAAATGATTCTATGGTTCTATGCAAATGGACCCAAGGAGTGACATAAGCCCCCATGGGTGACTCCTGCTGCCCCGGAGTTACCCACTCCCTAGCCTGGTCCTGACCTGTGCCAGCTCCCTCACTCACAGTCTTCACCTGGGGAAGCCCAGTTCCTCCTGCATGGTACGGACCAGACCTCCCTCCTCCAAAATCCTCCAGCACCACCTTCATGCTCTTTGCAGACTGCATGCCGTCATACCACATCGCAGGGTGTGCAACTCTCCACCTGAGTTTCCTGCTATGCAAATACCCCTCGGGTGAGCCACAGTGTAGGCATTACATGATTTATGACATTTTTGAGCACAAAAATCCACAGGAAAGTAATGATTATTTCCAGTAATTAGTACTGCTGAGAAGACCCAAGGCCATAACAGTGTGGATACACAAGTAAGCTGCTTGGAGTCGTCATCCTGCTTGTTCGGTACAGTCCTAACCAGAGTCCTGAATGTCTGAGATATAAGAATACAAGGAGGAGTCACTGTTTAAGGGGTACTAACTTCTTGATAACACCTCCAGTGTTAGGAGCTACTCATTTGCTATACTTTTCTGAATGTTTGGCCAACTGTGTGTAATGGGCCCAAGAGCACAAGCATTTCATGTGCAGACAGAAAATGTGGCTTATTATTCATGTGCCTTCTTTCTATCCAAAGGGAAACTGACAACACCACCACACTTTGGGGTGACCCTTCCTCTGTGCAGAGCAGGTCTCAAGGTCTGCCAAGTCTCACTTCATAAATGGGAATGGGAGCGACATACACAACACACACTAAATGCAATTTTCAGAGCAAACTGATCTCAAAAAATAAGTTTAAGATCTGAATTGCCTGGAACTGGTCTAAGAGATCAAGAACTGACTACCTCAAGCACTAAACACATCTGGCTTTAAAACTTCATGAGACTGCCTTATTTGTAAAATTTAAAAGGTAATAAAATTCTTCCTGTTTTCACCTGGGGTTTAGAAGTATAGGAGCCACCGTTTCATGCTTTACTGTGTGCAACAGTGGATATTAGAGATCTATTTTCTATATAAGATGCAGTCTAACATAATAACATCCATATACCAATGCTAGGGCAAGGTTCTGTACAGAGAACTATACATAAGAAAATTACGAGGGAAGAATAAGAACTGGGCAAGCACATGTGATAAAACACAGTTATTTCCAGGCTCAGGATTAATCACCTCATAGAGTCTCTGACTCCGAGTTCTGGAATTGCAGATGTTGATGATAAAGTCTCAAGAGGCCCAAAGTCTCTTTGGTGCTGTGTTTTGCTTGTGCTGTGCTGTGCAATAACAACATCAATCCTCCTTCACACTTCCAAGGTGCCTGGAAAGCTCCTCGTAGCATTCAGCAACTAAATGGATTTATGAGCAGCCAACAAAGCCAGCAGGATTCAGCAACCACTTCTTTCCAGCTTCTCTTTTTTATAAAGAACAATGCTGTGTATAGTATAATTTTAAACTATATCTCTTAATTATAGGTTAAAACTAAATATTTTGGGTTTGCACTATAGTGTACTCTTGGTCTGAGCTCCTGCTATTCTCTCTTCTTGGGTTTCTTTCCCCCTTGTTATGTTTATGAATAAAATAAACTGAGGATAAGCTTTCAAGCTGTATTTTACACAATTGTCCATTGAGTGTGACAGTTTTTGCAGGCCATTTGAAATTACTTGGCACTGAGCCTCTGTCTTCTTGTTGTCACCAAGCCATACAATATACTTGTTTTTTAAAAAACATGCAGCTTAAATGGTTGCAGAATAAACTGGGTCTCCCACTTATCAGTATATCCTGGATAATGATACAATGCTTTAAACAGCCAGGGAAGAAGCATCATTAAACAACTATTTACGTGGCACATCACAATTAATTATCTGCTTGGTAAGAAATACATGACTTTCTGTATATCATTTATTTCAGTTGTAGCATGAAGTCAAACATAATTTATTAATATTAAAATTATTAAAAGGATCCCACAGACTTCCTGACCCATCAATAGTCTTACAGTGACAATAAGCACTATTTAATTCCTTGTGCTCTCTCTAGATCATCCTTTCAGCATTTATCATTTCTCATTTTAATGAGAAAGTTGGTTCAATAACCATTGAACATCTACATTATCTACACCATCTCAAGAACCAATCCCTGGCCTTCAGGTCTAGCCCCTTATACAGCTGATCATAGAATCACAGAATCATTAAGGTTGGAAAAGACCTTTAAGATCATTGAGTCCAACCATCAACCCAGCACCCATGCCCACTAAACCATGTCCCGAAGYRCCACATCCACACGTTTTTKGAACGCCTCCAGGGATGGTGACTCCACCACTTCCCTGGGCAGCCTGTTCCAATGCCTGACTACCCTTTCAGTGAAGAAATTTTTCCTAATATCCARTCTAAACCTATCCAGGCGCAACCTGAGGCCATTTCCTCTCGTCCTATCACTTGTTACTTGGGAGAAGAGACCRACACCCGCCTCTSTACAGCCTCCTTTCAGGTAGTTGTAGAGAGCGATAAGGTCTCCCCTCAGCCTCCTCTTCTCCAGGCTAAACAACCCCAGTTCCCTCAGCCGCTCCTCATAAGACCTGTTCTCCAGACCCTTCACCAGCTTCGTTGCCCTTCTCTGGACATGCTCCAGCACCTCAATGTCCTTCTTGTAGTGAGGGGCCCAAAACTGAACACAGGATTCGAGGTGCGGCCTCACCAGTGCCGAGTACAGGGGCACGATCACCTCCCTACTCCTGCTGGCCACACTATTCCTGATACAGGCCAGGATGCCGTTGGCCTTCTTGGCCACCTGGGCACACTGCCGGCTCATGTTCAGCCGGCCATCGACCAGCACCTCCAGGTCCTTTTCTGCCGGGCAGCTTTCCAGCCACTCTTCCCCAAGCCTGTAGCATTACCTGGGGTTGTTGTGACCSAAGTGCAGGACCCGGCACTTGGTCTTGTTGAACCTCATGCAATTGGCCTCGGCCCATCGATCCAGCCTGTCCAGATCCCTCTGCAGAGCCTTCCTACCCTCAGGCAGATCAACACTCCCGCCCAACTTGGTGTCATCTGCAAACTTACTGAGGGTGCACTTGATCCCCTCATCCAGATCATTGATAAAGATGTTAAACAAGATGGGCCCCAAAACTGAGCCCTGGGGAACAACATTTGTGACCGGTCGCCAACTGGATTTAACTCTATTCACCACAACTCTCTGGACTCAGCCGTCCAGCCAGTTTTTTACCCAGCGAAGAGTACACCCGTGCAAGCCATGAGCCGCCAGCTTCTCTAGGAGAATGCTGTGGGAGACAGTGTCAAAGGCTTTGCTAAAGTCCAGGTAAACCACATCCACAGCCTTCCCCTCATCCACTAGGCGGGTCACCTGGTCATAGAAGGAGATGGCCCTATCCAGATAGCAGAGCATCCACCCTGGGTCTCCTCTGCGCAGAGGGCCTTAAAATATTACTAGACTTTCTGTGATTTTTTAATTCCAGGAACTCGAAAAAATATGAGGGTGTTGTCATAGCCTGGGAAAGTGGAGCCCTTTATGCCATGACACTTAGAGTATGTGGTACATGGAGTAAGGCACAGCCTGRTAGAGATTTAGGGTGCATGAAGCTACAAGGCCTGCCAGGACAGTATGGAAGATCATGTGTGGGCTCAGTCATTGTGAACTGCCCCCAAACCATCCCTGCCTTTGTCTCACATGGCATTAGGGAATGTAGAAACTCACCCAAAAGAAGAGTCCTGGACTGAAATGCCAGTCACATGGTATAGAGAATCAGGGAACAGGATCCAGCAGTCAGCTGGGGAGTTATTTGGCAGGGACTATGCACCCAATATTTCTCTTTGCATAGCTGGCAGATCACAAGACAGCAAAATAATGCCTTGATGACAAGATGAAGTCCTGATGACAAAAATGAGTTTCTTTCCTGAGACCTCAGTAGGGTCGGACCAGTCTAAATCAGTGCAGTACATCAGCACCTTCAAGATACACACAAATATTTCATGATTTGACCTTCTAGGATATTCAGAACAGACTACGAACTAAATATTTTCTCAATGCAGAAAGTATCATGTGAATGTGGGAAAAGGAAGAACTTGCTTGGCTGGGAATGGCCACATTGCTGCCCATGTGCTTGGTAAAGGGGATGAAGCAGCGGTTTCTGAATGTCTTCTCATGTGGGTGTGCTCCAGGTGACAGGCTCAGCTGCCAAGTGAGAACATCTCGGTAGAGAAAAAACATGCTTCTGTACCAATTTTTTAAAATCTCGTTCCTTTTTAAATGCGTCTGAAGTTGCAAATCACATGCAGACATCAAGTGCCAAGCGAGCTCTGAAGCCGAGTTCACAGCACTGGAAAATGTCTTTTGTAAAAATGTTCTCATCTGCAGCCTCTACTATGCTAAATGCAGAAGGTAAAAAGATTACTTTGTTGTAATCTTAAAAGAAAAAGAGAATTTTTCTCTGCCTGTTCCTGGCTGAGGATTAATATCTTTTGCAGTTGTAATCCGAAGTGAAGGGCTCTTTGAAGAGCCTGGAAATTTGAAGGAGACACAGCCTCCTTGGGTGATGCAAATTCAGGTCCCAAGTGTCTGCCTTTGTCAGGGTGCTGAAGCCTTCCTGGTCCAAGCACTGAGCGTTGCTGGTGCTCAGCCCTCTTGCCCACAGCCTGTGCACAGAGCGAGGAGGTAGCGGACAGCTTAGAAGGAGGTGCAGTAGAGTCAGGGCAGATCTGAGCATCGCTAATGGTTAATGGCTCTGTCAGACCTGAGATGGCAGCGTAGAATTTGCAAACTGATGTTTCTCAACTGACTCTGATTTTGCACAATTTTTTCAATAATCCATGCTTACTCTGTGTCTTCAGATAACCCCAGTTGTAGCTAATTATACCCATGACTAACGAAATGGTACCCGTTACTAAAATGTCATGTTAACATAAAGGGGCCAGAAATACAACTTCTCAAAAAAATGTAAGTTGGAGACTGACACTGGAAAATGATGACTCTAGGTTTGTCAAAGGATTGCAGAGCTGCTCTGGACCCGCAGTTCACTCTTTCAAGCGTGCTGTTTCTATGTCACAGTGTAGACAGCATGTGTATTTACTATGTAGGAGGATTCATTGGTATAAAAACAACAYGGTAAAGGTAGTAACAGCAATACCAGTTTTTAATCATATGCGACCACAGGCACCATTTTATATCACTTGAATGGGGCTAAAATCATCTTGCTGTTGAACAGGAATTGGTAACAAAATTTTTAACATTTGGACAGCCAATTGGTATTTATCAGTTTGGTCTTTCTCTATTTTTTTTTTTTTGTATTTTAATGAAATATGCTTGGTAAAAAAAACAAAATTAAATGGCTGTTTTAAATATAACTTAATCAAAAAAGCTAACCCTATTTAAAGTTACTAGAAAACAGTGAAGCTAAAGAAGCCTGTCATGCTTGAATTTAGGATGTGAATTTAAACAGTTTCAGCTTGACTCTTCCACAGTGATATGTGAAAGAAAATGGCCTTATTCTGATTTCTGCTCCCATTTTCTGCATTTACTTGGCTGGCTTTAAGTTATTTATAATTTTTAAAAAACTGTTTAAAATGTGCTTAATAGCTGGACTAAAGTAGTTTGATCATTGTTAAATTGTTTTTAAGAAGTGACGTGTGATTATTTTTGACAGAAGCTTGGCACTTAACCAACCTCGAAAGCTAATTATTGCTTCATATGCTCTTCCACAGGGAAAGTCTTTCCTTAATAAAGGGAATAGAATTGGGGAGTTCAGGTACACACAAGGAAGTAAGATGCATAGTAATTTATTTTAATAAAAGTGGAAGACTTCCTTTAACTTCCTGACTGCCTTCAAAAAGCAAAATTAGGAACACTGTACTTCCTTCACCTGCCTTACCTATTGAATCCATAAGAACTTTGGGGCATGGGGGCAGAGTATCACTTACCACATGCATTTTCAGAATCAAGTAAAGGAGCACTTCTGGAGTGATTATTATAAAAACAGCTGCTAGGCCAGGTTCAAAGGGGCACAGGGATGGGACCTGAACCTTCACAGTTCTTAAAACTAGCTTGRGAAGAAGAGTCCCATGTATATATGGAGCCTTTTTTATTCATTCAGACTCTTTGTACAAGCACTTGAGATGGATATTTTCCCTTCCCTTTTCCCTTCCCTTCCCATTTCCCTTCATTTTTCCCTCCCCTTCCTTTCCCATTTCCTTTCCCTTTCCATTTCCCTTCCCTTTTTCCTTCCCTTCCCTTCCCTTCCCTTCCCCTCCCTTCCCATCCCTGGGAAGGCTTTCAGTGAGGAAACGGTGAAGCACGAGCACCAAAGCGTGCTTGGAGGCAGAGCTGGGGCTCTAATATCGTGTAACTTCACGATCGTCTTCTGCACCAGTAGCAGTTTATTCTGCTGCTGGTCTTTTTCACTATGACTTTCTGAAGCAGCAACAGGCTGCTTCTTAGTGTTGCCAGGTTGCATCGTGCCTTCACTATGTTGTGTACTTTCTTGAACACGAATACCTCCAGAGACTCGTCTGCAGGGATTACCTTGTGTGCCACGGCAGGACACCTACTTTTTATACCCTTTTAGCCTTATTTTAATCCTCACAGGCTTATTAATTTAGAGACTTGTCAGTAAAAAATGTCAGTGAAGCTGGGCAGAGACTGTACTGGTCTTCGAGATGAAATCAGGCCATTTTATGCCTCCTTCTCTTTCCAGCCACAGATCACCTCCTCTGCTGTGACCTTGCTTGTCTTTGGTAGGTGCTCCCTGCTCTGCCAAGCACGGTGACCTGTCCTCTAAATGGGGGCCTCTAAAAATACTTCAATTTGAAAGCAGGTAGTTTCTGGAGTCTGTGATGAAGCACACATAACTTATGATTTTTTTCTGGACTGTAATATTTTAAAAGCATCGTGCAATTAACTGTAAGTATGGAAGCAAAATGACCTACTGTAGGGCATCCTAACTGAAATGCCATAAACCTCAGTGCGGGGGTTTAAAGTTGAGCTGACCTGAGGCTTTTTGATGAAACATTTTTTGTTGGGAATTGCAACTTTGCCAAAATTGTTGGGACAAATAGGTCAATAAAAAGACAAAACTTTCATCAGGACCGTTTCTTGGGTTCAGCCAAGAACCTCTCATCAGATTAAAAAAAAAAAACAAAACCAAAAACCAAAAGCTGTAATCAGTCTTGTAGGTGAAGACAGTCATGAGGCTTGTAGAAGATCCAGGTTCAAACCCATGTCCTTGCTTCAATCGTCTCTCTATGGGCTACTTCAAGGCAGGTTTCTCTGCTTTTGACCTGTCTTTGTTCTGAGGTACTTCTCCAGCACAAAACGCAGCAGTTCTGAGAGTGGCGCTTTGCTTGTTAGGGGCCAAGAGCTGACGCTGTGCTTTGTACAACCCCAACGTACCGTGTAGGGATCAAGTCAGTCTCTTATTCCTGAGCAGTGTTCCTTGCTGGCYCAGCAAATATTAATTGCTTTATACAAAATAGAAAAGCTCCAGTGGGAAAGAAACAAAAAAGAAGAAGCCTCAGAGCTTAGGTGCTAAGCCTCGTGCCACATCCCTTTCACAAGCACCTATGAGTTTTTTCGTACAAGGAAGAAACGTGGAATAAAAACAGAGCAAAATTCCACAGGTACAACAAACTCCCTCATCTTTGAGTAAGAGAGATTTATTGTTATTTTTTGGAACATGATATTCTGCTTACAAGATAAATCCCAAATAACATTGTATATAAAGAAGATCTAGATAAGGATCTAGATAAGAGAGAGGAAGAACCGATAGAGATGTCCATGGAGATTTGGCTCTGTCCGGCTGATACCAGCTGCCAAAACCATCTGAGTGCGAAGTGCTTGAACCCTGACCAGGGCAGCTTCACCCTGGGTACCAAGACTGCTCAGAGGGATGACGGGGCTGTCTCACTGGGCTGACACCTCCTCTSTCCCCAGGGTTGCCTGCATTTACACCTCAATACCCTGCTTCCTCATTTTCTTGGCTGAAAAATAAAGATAGTAACACTTTCCTGACTCCTGCAAGGGTTGTTGCAAGGATGAATGAAGGAACAGAAAAGGCTCTGAATGCTTAATCATCTTACTTGAGCTCTATGTATTACTAATGCAGTTATTAACTGCTTAACATGCACCCAGAAATTTCCACTAAGCAAAAAATTTTCTGCCTCCTGCAGTTAATAGTCCTGGATGGAGGAGTACAGTACAGGAGGAGCCACCTCTGGCAGTGGAGACTGCAGGCTAACACACCAGTTTTAATTATCTTCACCATTTTATAAACATATCATCAGTTGGTTATCTATTTTCAGAGAATAAAGTTGTGCTTTTCAAGTTTGTTTCATCTGAAGAAATTTCACTTATTCATCTCAGAGTTGGTTATCCTACTAATTTTTTCAATTTGCACAGTAGATGTTATCGTTGTGATTGTTCACCGGAGTGGAAAAAAAGGGAATGCTGTGCAGCCTACACCAAATATATCTGTGAACTCCTAAAAAAAATACCAAATAAAGCACAAATTTTGTACTKCAACTTCTACATTTAATTTTTTATATTATTTCATTACATTTATACACATTCTGTTTTGATAAAAAGAAAATAATTTTAGAAAATTATTTGCTCTTTTAATGAGACTAATAAATTGATTTCCATGTCTGTGAGGATTTCAATCAATAAAACAGTATTCTCATCTAGGACTCAATAAAATTTTTAAAATATATGTAAACTTCAATTTTGTCTTGCAATACATTTACAGAATATTATTGCTCTTAATGAACCGTGAAGAGGAGCTGTACTTTTCAATATATAATTTCTAAGGAGAGGGCATAAAGACAGCTATTCTTCTGCTTCTGACTTTAAAGAACTTCTCTGGTTGTCATCAAAATGATTGAACCATGTTCATTCAATGTTCTTCACTCTTTTACAAATAGAGTATTAAGAAACAGTTGAGAATTACCAAAAGAAACAAGAAGGAAGAAGATGATTTGGAGTACTTAATGGGACAATTAGTAACAAATTGTCTAGAGATTTATTAGTATACTATTACTTTCTATGTATACACATCAATGTTTTATTTTTAGTCTGCATTGTATTTGGTCAATCCCTTATATTCCTCTAGCCCAATTCCAAAATCAGTATATCACATGAAAAAAACCCATTCAATACTGACATACGCTTTTCATTTTTCCCACTGAAATAATTTCCCAGGCGCTAGTTCTCCTTCCCACTGTCACTGGTGAATTCAGCCTTTTATAAAACATGCCATGAACTCCAAGCGTGAGTTATGCAAAGCACCTCACTTAAAACTGCTGCCCTCTCTAAAACAAATAGAAACTTACTAGCTTTCAAAGGCCATGAGTCTGTGAGTCCTGATTTCCACAGGCAATAAATAGGACCTAATCCTGGTACTTGGAACAGAAAGGGGATCAGGGCTGCCCRGCAGAGCCACTGGGTCACAAACTTACCCATGAAGTTTGGATCCCAGCATGGTATTCAAGAGCGTAGAGCTACAGTTTGGTTTGGCTCATTAAATGGGCAGGAGTCACTCAGAAACTTAAAATCCAGGTCCAAAGTATATTCAGATTAAGCCCTTATCTAAATAAGAGCACTTGCCCTGACAAGTAGAACAGGTTACATGTTTCAGCATTGGTTTTGGAAATGGATGGGCAAGAGTGATTTTACCATGGCGGACACATGCCAAGTCCAAAGATGACAGAGGACCCACATTTCCAATGCCTCTTGCTCGCTCCCACAAAACAGAGTAATAATAATAACAACACTCCCCCTTTCTCTACTGACATGACATAAAATGACAATTTTGATCTAAACTCAGATGCCTGTGGGTCCAAGACAGGAAGATGTATAAATAGCCATGGATTATTCCTCATACGAACAGACTCGAAATCACCTCTGACAACGGCAGCATACCAAACTGGCATTAGAAGTCTGAAGTTTTAATTTTATTCATGGACTGTGGTCTCCATCCTCCTCTATAGCAAGGTAATTTAGAAAATTTGTAAATACAAGTAATTAAGCAGGTGTAAATAGCACCATGGAGCATTTAAGTGTGCTCTTTTCCACTGAGATCAACATAGTTAAATGAAGTTGTTAATTTTGTCATTTGTAGGAATCAAGCATTACAGATACWTGCTAACACATTAATTAAATAGTCAAGATTCTGTCATCATGATTTGATTCACAATATTTCACTTGAGAACAATCAAGATTCATCCATAGATACATGGGCATATTAAAATGGAATATTGAAACAATTATGTAAAACCCAGTCTAGAAGAAAGATACTCACTTGCCAGCTCTGCATTATCTGGATAGGCAAAAGGAGGCATTTTTCTAACGTATTTATTTATCCAAGCCACTTAGCCACAGACAAAATGCTCTATCAATATATAGTGTAGGAAGTTTAAAGCAGCATTTGCAGGTGATACCTTCACATATTTGATCATGGTACGTTAGCTTCAGTAGGGAAACTTAGATTATTATTACCCTGGTTAGGAGAGGGCTATAGGATTCAGGAAGGCCACAGGCACCCCTGGTGTGTCCAGGTGCAGGCACAGGTCAGCCCGCATGTTCACACATCCACATGCATCATGCACAGTCCCAGCTTCACARGGATGGGATGTGCTTTTTATTTCAATGGGAAGCATTGCTCTAGCTGGAAGTATAATGGCCAGGCATTGGCACCTCAAAGCAGAAGGGTTTACRCTGCTTCTAAGCCACCCAGCAAGATGGTAGGACCAAAATCAGGTGGTTGATACCACCTGCCAAYTTCAGAGCAGATCACAGTCCTGTGATTACGCATAGAAACACCACGCACAGCCCAGAACACTGGGTCCTTTGGCAATGTAGCCATGGAAAAACTCTGGTTGGGGACCACGCACTGTTTTAGGCAGGTGATATGTGTCTATACAAMCAGGCCAGTCAAGGCAGAAGCACCTTTGGGCAAACTCAGCTGAAGAACTTTATGTGCTTAAACAAGTTTTTTTTTAAAAAACAACCTCTTATAATCTACTCAGGCTTAGGACTTGGAGCTGGACCGCTATCCCGAACGCTGGCACCCAAATTGTGTCTATGATGCACTGGGGGCCCATGTATGAAATCCTATATCTTACACCGAGTCTTAGCTTTTGCTCTTCAGTGCTTTCTATTGGTTCAATAATTTGACTCTCTAATCCTGTGGCTTCTGACGTTAATTCTTCTCCTGCAGGGTGAAGGAATTTTTTTATAAGAAATAAGCCTCTTATAGCAGCTCTCGGGGAACATTATCACATCCACGTTGAGAGACAGCCAACATGTTTCCAACGTACACTTTGTCTGCAAGTATAACTGGACCAAAAACCTGTTTTAAAGGAGAAGCTATTTGTCAGACAGAGGCATAGCTTATAAAAATGGAAAGAACAAAAAATTGAAAAGAAAAGTGTCAGGAAGATTTTTGCCAAAAAGTTTTCTGTTGCAGAATTGAGAAGTGTGTGCACTCTCCACACGGGTTTCACCTGTAGCCTTACCAGCTGTGAAATGGTAGGAAAGGGTTAGAAGTGCTACTTTTCAAGCGAAAGTGTTGTGTTTGGAAATCATTGTCAAGCATGTAAAAGGGAAGGTGTTACTTTTAAAAATAAAATATATTTTTCTCCTTCTCTTCTTCACACTCTCTTACTACTTCTCAGCTCTACAAAAGCTGGAAGAGAGTGAAAGTTTGTGAGTGTGGGAAAAAAGCCCTTTTTCATGTTTTCATCCTTTGCTCATGGAAAAAATTATAATTTCACATGGAAAGTATTCCTGAGAAAAGCTTTACTTTTCCAGTTCTACCTATGCATGACACAGAAAAGACGGATTAAAGGAACTGTCAAAAGTTTCAACATCAACAGCAGAGTAGAAAATAGAAACTCCTTTTACCTGATTTTGCCCCTCCATAGTATTCTTATTGTCTCTCCTACAAATCAAACACCCATTTCCAAGATATTCCTTGATGTTGAGTAAGAGCAGGACCTGGCAAAGGTGGAAAAAGATCCTGCAGAGTTCAAGAGATGGTTAATAATTCCTCTTTTTGAATCATCCTGCAACTGTAATCGAAGTTTTCATCAAAATAATTTTCTAAACAGTCACTGACACTTTGCAGCTGCTAAATTGCCACAGCAAATCCAGGCTAACTTTTGCCTGTGACAAATCAAACCTTTTTGGTCTCTTCCTCCAGCCAAACTCTTCAGTCATATTTCCATAGCTTGTTATTACAGATCATACAATTTCTTGCCATGTCTACTCTGACTGAGGAACCAGGTTCCCTTGTATGTGCACATCATCCACATTGCTATTCCTCGAGCAGCCCTTATCAGATCAGGAAACCATACAGCTGCTTTCTTATCCATGTCCAGCCCTTTCCACTTACCTTGCAATAATTTTCATATCTTCTGACTGTAAATGAGCTCCTGTAATTCCCCAACTCCCGCTTTTGTAACAAGGGTTCATGTTGAAAAAATAACTTTGCGCTGAAATCTCAGATGCAAAAGTCTCAGTGGAGAATCTCTGGAAGGAGAGAAGAAATCCCACAAACACTCAGATAAAATGACACAAGCCTTTCAAATGGATTTGTCTACCATTATTAAACTAGAACACAAAACGCTGTGATTAGTCCTTCCATTGGACAATGTCCTCATTGCTGCTTTCCCAATGTCTCAGCCCAGCCTTTTGGGGAGAGGCAGCATCATCAGAGAGATGGTGTGACCAGAAAGACAGATGATACACTGCCAGCAAAGAGGTACCAAGTGCCAATTGACAGCAGCGATGTGCCTAAGTGAGCTGTTAGTTTTGGTAGACCTTAGCGTCTTGCTCGCTCTCTCAGAAATATTTTCAGGTTAAAGAGTAAATTACAGCCAGAAGGTGACAGTGTGAGATGGTATGAGAAAATGTTACCAACAAAGCAAGGTTAATGACCTGTCCCATGAGCTGCTCAGCTGAGGCTCTTTGTTGTGCACTACCTCATTAAAAGGAAATGGGTCCCCAAAAGAGGGCAAATACACTAAGTAAGAAATGAGAATGGGGAAATGAGGAAAAAATCTACTCACTGTCATTATTATGTTCAGTATATCAATGTGAGTACAGGCTATCTTCTGCACGTATAGGTTGGATGTGGAACCTGCTCCATATAGTAGAGGGCAAACCGGGTTTTCTCTGCTAGCACAGTAAATAATAACGAAAAAGATTCACCTTTTCTAAACATTGGACTGTGGCTCTATATACAGTTTCATGACACGTTTTAACTGCACTGCCCAAGGAGTTTTATTATTGACCCACAATTTTCAGAGCATCTTCCTTGCTCCCAGGTAGAACAAGCTGTGATCTACTGCCATCAAGTTGTCCTCAGTTTAACAAGACGAATGGGGTTTCCACAACTTTGGCAYTCTCATTGTCTTATGTTTTTAATATGTTATGTGCCATTTTTTTTAATCTTCATGACAAATGAAGTATTATATAATCTTTTATTACATTTTTTCTCAATATGCTCAATACAATTTCTCAATATGTCTAAAAGTTACACCACTGTGCTTTCATGTGGCTGAAAAAAAGAACAAGCTGCCTGAAGTGAGATATGTTAATTATGATGTGGGACAGAAATATTAACCAAGAGACCTATAGCAAGGAGGTGAGGAGTTGAACCATGTGATAGATTCATGCACAGACACAAGAATGAAACCAGTCCTAAAAAGGAATGAGGGGAAGCTGCGTTATTCCATCATGGGCTGGAAAAGGGACAGGTTGCTTCAGGAACCTTCACCACAAACCAGACAATAAACAACTCAAAAAGCTCTCCAGTGCAAAGTAACTTAGATGGAAAAGTCAATTATCCTCTCACACAAGCTGGCTTCGATGCTGGAAGAGAATTTTAATGGTTTCTTGTGGGCTTCTCTTTTTATAACTGAGAAGAAAGCCAGAAAGCAAAATCACTGCTGTCTTGTAAGTTTTTTGGCGAACTTTCTCTTATATCCTTAAATATTCTATAGCAATTCCTCTGGATCTGTGGAAATCAATGCGGTTTAACTAGACAGGCCTCTCCATTGGGCCTGGCTATTTCTCTACAGAAGGGTGAACAGGAAAATCCTAAATTGCCCATTACCCTCTGGAAAATGGTGTTTTCAAAATCTGCAGGGAAATTCTTCGTTGAACCTGCCTATTGGCAAATTATWCAAATTTCCTAAGATGAAGAAGGATGCTTTTCTCAACATGTGTGCTAGTCTCAACAGCTTCAGTGATCAACCTGTGGTGGTGGCATCATCGTGAACAAATCATTTCTCTTGTTCTCTGACACTCTTCCTCCTCCTGCCTGACAGGGTGCATGGGCAGACACATCATCCCTTTTATCCCCACACAGCAGCAGTCCCGGGCAGCTCACACCAGGACACTGGGAGGATCACTTATGCATTAGCAGGACACTTAATTCCAGCCTGAGCAGCACTAATCCAACTGGAGTCCTGTGTTCAGTTATGGACCCCACACCAGACGCACTGTTAGCAGGTTCCCTGACAAAGTGGATGGTTTGGGTGCAGCCAAGTGAGGTTTTGGGGTTTTGGAGGGTGGGGAGGAAAACAATTGTCTGAGCAAGTCTACCCACCGGAACAAGCAATGCTGTCCACTACACTAGACTGATCAGCGAGATCCTGAACAGTAATTTAACACAGCTGCCAGGTTTTCAGTGCCATAGATTTTACAAAACACTTATTTTTCTTCATGTAAGGAAATACGTTAACAGCAAGCAAGAAGTCTTTTTCCCGCCTAGCAAATTTTAAGGTGAAGTTACATTTTTATGAGCTGCAACAATTCAATGAGTGACCATCCTCCAGGCAGTGTGACCATCTTGGAGCTGCATGACCTGATTTCCTGAGTGCTCCCTAATCCACACCAGTGCGAAGTCAGCACACTAGAGCAGACTAGACCAAATTGGTAGTTGATCAGCCATCAGCAGAAGGGGGATCTTTTTGGTTTTGCTTGCTTCCACTGGATTTGTAAAAGATCTAACAGCGATCCAAGACAGCCTTCAGATTTACATAGAAGACTTCAATGTCGCACAAGGAAAGAAAAGCAAAAGATGTGATGACGGGTGCTAGTTCTGCGCTTGGAGCACACTGACACACACAGACACTTGACTGTGCAATGAAATTCAGTGAGGAGACTTACTCTCCTAGGCATCTTAGAAAGAACTCAGTCTGTAAAGTCAGTTTTTAGGTAATAAAAATGTGGGTTTGGGAAAGTTCAGTCAAAGCATGATGCTGAACATGAGACAGGGCCCTGACTGATCTGTGCCACCTCTATATCAAAAGGCTTTGAGCAATTTTTCTGCTTTCACCAGAGGAAGAGCTACTGTATCACCTGCAGCTCAAGCTGTTCTAGAAAGTTTTGCATTTACAATCAATATGTCAAAATCAGTTACAAAGCAGTGAGTAYAACTGCTGGAAAGCATCTCTTAACCATGATCCAAAATTCTGTCTTCAGTCCGCTTTCACTCTTACCTGATAAGATTTTGACAATTTGTCTTAATTTCTCCAGGGTATTTTGCCTGTGTAAATGCAAAACACAGAAAGATGTTCAGTTCTTTTAAACATTTTTGCTAAATGAAACATATAAAAGTTAAGTGAGTGAGAAAACAAATTATTTAAATCACCTGTGGAAGGAGCAGCCCCTTTTTACTATCACTCATATGTTTCTACAGAATGATGATGGATTTTGTTTTCCACATTGCATATTCCGTTCTTTTCCAAGTTCCTTACAAATTGAAGAACATAGGAAACCAAGGAAACAAAGTAATTACCTTGGTTAATTTTATCTTGTGACTTCATCCCACGCAAAGTATTTCCTTTGTCCAGTGCTTCCATAACCCTATTTCAAGTTAGTGAGGAATGATTACAGTAAACACTAAAAAGCCTGTCTTTTCAGAACTTTTGAATGTAATGTTTGGCTCTGGCTCTGTACTCTTTCCAGAGTGCCATGTAAATGGAACAGAGTACCAGAGACTTCCCTCATCCCTTGGAAGGGAACAGGGCTGGATTTTGGATATGAGAGTCTTTAGGAATAACAGATTAACTGGCTACATGTGTTAGTCACAGGAAGTCAAATAAGTGTTTCCAATATCCACCAGACATTTTAGCATGCTGATGATTTAAACACATTTTTCCGGCATAATTAAGAAAGCACTTTTTGGGAGACCTCATCACATCGTAACTGTCTCAGTAATTTGCCATGCAGACTGCAATACCAATTTTTAATTCCAGGGGTAATTAGGTATCTCCTGGGACTTGCCCTGAATATATTTAAATGAATTCAGACCAGAGGAGATTACTGTGCAATTGGAGTGGCACACTTCTTTTGTACAGCTTAACAAATTCCCTTCTGTGTACTACCCAAGCAATGTCTCCCACAGCTTCATGTGAAGTTTTCTTTCTATTTCAGTTGTAATCAATTGCTTTGGCAGTCTGAAAAAATACCTTATAGGTCACCAGCCCTAATCACGCCTATGGTTAGGTTTGCAGTAAATCATCACATGTGGATTGAAAAACGTGAACAAACCTTTTTTTACCTATTGCACGATTACAGGTTCCTTTCTAATCAGTCTTCACTGTTTTTGTACATCAGTTATTTAATCAAGCCCTAAACATATCCTTGTCAAAAGTACCCTTGATATCCTTTCATTATAACTTGCATCACTTCATTTCCAAAAGACAAGAACCTGATGTGCCATATGTTTCTCTGCAGCTGTGAAGGTTATAGTTGCCATATCTAGAAATGGAAGAAAAATGTCATGTCTCCAGGTACATCCTTCCATCTGGACAGCATTTTTACCTCAGAAATATTTTGAAGCCCTTTGTTCTCTCTAGTTTTTTGGACTCAGATAATGAGATTCTCACCAACTCTTCTGGGGAATATTCTTCAAAACTTTCCCTATCCTAATGTCACCCTACACAAACCATGACTTTCCATTGCTGCAATTTCTCAAGTGTTTGCCATCATGTTGTCTCCATTAACCCTGATTCACCTGCTCCACACTACATAAACACAGCTCAGTTTTCAGTCAATAATAATTTTGTTTCTTTTTTGTTTCTCCCCTACCTTTTAAATTCATTTTAATCACCATCCACATCCTAGCACCACATAGACACAAACAAGCACTCTTGGCTTGAGTTTCTGTGGACTATGACTGTAACATATCACCATAACAGAGTGGAAAACAGAGCAGATTTCACGAGATTTGCTCTGGGTGCACTTCTTGCAGCAAAGATACCAGCTAAAATCCTGAGACAGTACAGTCCCATGGATTATAGCTGTACCAATACAGAGAGATCTCAGCCCCATCAATGCTCCTGTACTGGGTCTGGCTCCAGAACGGAGCGAGAAGCGGGTTGCTCATGCCTTTTCACACAGCACTGGACACAGCGGGTATACACCCAACCTCTGGTCTCTGGGGCGTGTTTGCTCCTGTCCTGCCAGGGCAACACAGCCCGAAATAGCTTTGCCTTTGCAGCACTACCACATTGCAAATTCAAGATTAATTTTGTCACCACCATTGTGTCCAATCTGACATACATATTATCAGTGCGTTCTCAGCTTTTCCTTGAACACTTATATATAAATGTTTACTGTTTCTAGGTTTTGCTATCCTATTTAATACAAACATTACCCCTACATAGTTACTTGTATTTTCCAAGTGCAACATTGCTAAGTAATCTTCTACCTGTAGCACTGACCTCCATCCTCTTGCCTTATTGCTCTGTTCTCAAGAGGATGGCAGTGTTTCCTTATTTAGTATGTATTGCAAACCGGCCCCTTTTTTCCAGGACACCAAGATGTTAAATGAAACCAATACAAGGTCCAATACAAGGACCAACACTTGCATAGGGGCAAGTCCTAACCCACAATATATGCACACAGCACAGAGAGGTTTTAAGGTGGCCATGGCATGGTACATCATCAGCCAGGGACTGGTGCTGAGCTTCCTACAAAGCCCATGGTGGCACAGGTCTGTCTTTCCAACCTGACCCCCTGTTATGGCAACTTGTTCAGTGGGACTGGCACAAAGCCATTACCTTCTTGTTCTTTCAGCCCACAGAAAGACCTCAGAGGACATCTTAAAGCCCATCCTAGCTGGATGTAAACTAGCAATCCACTGCAACAACCTCAACTAATCTGCTGTTAATCCTACTAGCCTGCAAATGCCCTTTTATCTATTTTATTACTTCCTGAACTCAGTGCGTGGTAGAGTTCCTTCCCTTTCCCATGAGGCCATGATCTATTTCTCATTGTTTCCCGGTTGATCCATTAGCCATTTGAGAATTCAATTATTTGGAATTATTTTTATATTTATGCTGTAATTTTGTAATTAGCATTGCAAGTGACATGCTGTAAAAAATATGTTCACTGAACTAATGAAAATGTCATTGCTGATATCCAGTAAACTTTGCTGATAATTAGTTATGACTACAGTAGGTTTTGTGTTGTACCATTACTTCAGTCCAAACTGGCTGAAGCAAATGTTTGATACTATGATCTGTAAGGAGACCAATCTAACACACACTGGAGTCAGTGGAAGTCTCTCTGTTCCCTTAGGTGAGCAATGGTCCCATCCCCACAAACAGTATAATTATAACTAAATTTAACACTACAGAGTGATAGCAGCCTTGCAAATGGAGGAGCAGCCTCATTTACTACAGAAGAGACAAAAGATGTCCCAGCTTCCTCATCTGCAAACCAGTTAGGGAACCACCTTCATGATGACAAACCTGTGAAGAAGGAAGGCACTAAACATTTGAGTTGTTTACTTTCCCAGTCTCCAGAGTGCAAGCATGAAGGTATTTTTCTTAATTATCAGCCCTTTAAAAAGCCATCCAAGTGCCCCTTATGAAGTGAAATCAAAATGAGTCACAGGTGTTTAATGCAGCTTCATGGTACACAGCTAGCAGATAGGTAGATGATACCTATAAAGATTTAGATCTTTCCACAGTCAATACAGATGATAAAAAATTAAAATAAGAAAGCATAAGAAACCTTAAATATTTCCTATGTTATGCACATTTTTGTAGAACAATGGGGTCTTTTTATTGAAATATTTTGGAAAAATATCTTTTTTTRGGGKTTTTTTTTCCCTCCTAAGAGATCTATCAAACTGCAAGACTGACAGAGTGACTGGACATACCGCATTTTCCTATGATCCCTAGTGTAAATCTTCACAATGAAAGGAAATAGCTTTTCATTGCTCTGCAAATGGTAAGGAGTGATAACATAGGGAAAAATATTCTATATATGCTGTAAAATTTAGAAACGCACTTTGGTATGTACAAATTCTCTAAGTATGTACCTGAATTTTCTAGGTGTTGTTGAAAATTTCTCCTAGAATGAAGACCTGTGCTGCATATATCCAGGTCTCCCTTTTCCCTCTACCTTTCATCAGATACAGCTTTTCTCTTGCTAGATTCTTAAATTAGACTACAGTTTCCCAGGAACTATAGGAATCCCTGTTCATTTTGGACTTCATTCTTAGTGACAGACTGCCTTTTTCTTCCTGTGTTCTTTTCATTCGTGTTTTGAAAACATTCTTCCTTAATGGAAAATATGTAACATCTTTCACAGAAGTTTTTTTCAACTCTTCATCAGAAATAGGTAGGTTGACAGTATCAGAGCTTAAATTTCTGCAAAGCAAACCCAATCTAGACAGAACTCAGAACTGGCCGGAACTTTTGTTTGCACTTTTTCCCATCCTTTAAGTTGTTTAGAAGTTCACAGGGCTGGAGGAGGAGGGAAAGGAATGGTGAGAGAAGCACAGTGTAATCCCCTCTGCTCACTAGATTCATGCCTACTGATGCTACTGGGGCTGTGTCCTGGTTCCGGCTGGGACAGAGTTAACTCTCTTTCCTGTAGCTGGAGGGGGTGCTGTGTTTTGGGTTTGGCGATGAAAGGAATGTTGATGGCCCATTGATGCTTTGGTTGTTGCGGGGTTGCACCGACAGCCTCCCCCACCCTTCAAGGTGCAGGGGGACCTGGGGGGGAGCATAGCCGGGGTGGTTGACCCAGGTGGCCAATGGGGTATTCTATACCATGTGACATCATGCCCAGCTTAAAAAAAACCGGGGGTGGTTCTTTTTGGGGGGGACCGCACGGTTCGCGGGGTTTGGTGCGGAACACGTGGGGTGAGCAGTTGCATTGTGTATCGCCTGTTTTGTATATTCTGTTATTGTTGTTATCATTGTTATTATCACTGTTCTACTCTGTTTTATTTCCATTATTAAACTGTTTTTATCTCAACTCACGGGTTTTCCTCCGTGTGCCCTCCCGATCCTCTCCCCCATCCTACCGGAGTGGGGGGGTGAGCGAGCGGCTGCGTGGTGTTTGGTTGCTGGCTGGGGCTCAGCCACGACAGGCTGACTGCAGGGAGACAGGCTGAAGATCTGTGCCATTCCTCTTAAACCAAATATGAGAAATTACATCAAAGGAACCTAGTATATTATTTCATTTCTGCTGCCTGGTATGCTCCTGCTTCCAGGTCTGCACACAGGCTTGGGCAAGCATGGCTCACCAAGGCTGGCTTTTCCCTAATCAAAATTATCTGGAGGCTGGTTATATCATCCTGAAAAGATTCCCATATTAGGGAAGCTCTTCACATGGTGTGTAGCCAACAGGACAGATGTCATAATCGCATTTCTTCTGGGACCTGCCTTAAGGAAATTGTTCTGGGAAGGAGGAGACATGGGCAGGACTTCCCTGCACACACAAATCCTGGCAGCCCTATTGACCCTTGGAGCCACTTCCTCACTTAAGGAGCCCGAGGAGCTCTTAAATGTCCCCTGAGCCCTCCCTGAGTCCCCCAGGAGTGGGCAGTGCAAAGCTGACGTATAGTGCCATCCTCACCACCCGGGTCTCCCTCCAACCCTCACTAGTTCTGCAACGTTTCCTTTTGGAAACRAATGGTTTGTTCATCTTGACTAGAAGGATACAAATATGAGGTCAGATATCCTCTGCTGTAAAAACAAAGAAAAATCAATATTTTTTTAAAGTTATAAAAGATGTTCATTTACTATATGAAGTGTTTGAGATGTTCAGTGATTTGTGTGCGATGAGTAGCTTTGCTCATGGAGCACGTTTTCTTTTCACTGCCATTGCCCGCAGTGCTTTGATACTGTCGTGCCACAGCCCCTGGGTTTCCCTTTCCTGACACTGGAAGTGTGATTAGGTACCCCAAAGCCTTCCACAAGGAACTGCACGTTGTGCTGGCCGCCCTCCCATTAGGTCAGGGAAAAAGTAGCTGTTCTATTTCACTGGAGATTGTCATTGAAAGATTTCCATCCAATAATCAAGTGTCTGAGTGTTTATTGTGACTCAGGCCCACATATTAATTGAAAATTACAATTAACCTCTGTTCCGGCTGTCAGACTTAAATCCTACGTATTTTGCCTCTTTATACTTCGATATTTGAGGGGCGAGCAGCTCCGGTGCTGGCAGGATCCGCAGCGGAGCGCTCCAGCGCGGTGCACAGGGGGGTTTCCCGAACCGGCGGGACCTTGGGGAGCCAAGAGACCCACCGGGAGCCGCAGCTCGCGCCGTAGCGGCTGAGGAGACCTGGGCGGGGCCAGGGGCAGCGGCAGCCATGCCCGCCCACCTATAAAAGAAGCCCTTGGGGAGCCCTAGCGACCAGGAGCGCTGCCAACAGGGCRGGCAAACAGGCTGTGGCGCRGCAGTTGGCGTGGAAGGGCGCGCAGGAAGGGCGCGCAGGAAGGGCGCTGAAGGGACAGCCATGGCCTCTCCGAGCTCTGCACCCTCCACATCTGGCACAGCTGCCCAGGCAGAGCTCCGGCGGGAACAGCTGCCGCCCGGGTGCCGGGCTGCCGGCTGTGCCCTGCTCTTAGGCCAGCACCGGCCGGCAGCAGCGAGCACACCTGTGGGAGGAGGCCCAGGCAGAGGAACTCCTCCGCTTGGTGACAGAGCTCCAGGAGGAGGCGAATAGGTTGAGGAGTATCAGGGAGTGTAAGAGAGAGACAGACTGCTGGAATCACACCCTGCCTTCCCTGGGACAGGCCCAACAGGCAGACAGGACACGTGACATGGAGGATTCCCTATCCTCTCTCCGCCTGGCTGAACACAGAGACTTAAGGGACAGGGGGCAATGGTGRCAAGYTCCTGCCYGGCGCAGCAGGCACATCTCCTCTGTGACTACCCCACCTCCCCAGGTGCCCTTGCATAATAGGTACAAGGCTCTGCAAGTGGAACCCCACAATAACGAGGACGATAGTTCTTCTAGCTTGGAAATGTTGCCGARGTTAAGTCGGCCTACCTCCTGCGTTAAAACTGCTTCTATAAAGAAAAAAAGAYGGGTTATTGTCATAGGAGACTCCCTTCTGAAGGGAACAGAAGGCCCAATATGCAGACTGGACCCACTTTTTAGGGAAGTCTACTGCCTCCCTGGGGCCTGGGTTAAAGATGTGAAGAGAAAGCTTCCTACCCTGGTATGGCCCTTGGATTATTATCCATTCTTGATTTTTTCAGGTAGGCAGCGATGAAGTTGAAACAAGAAGTGCGAGGGCAATGAAGAGAGACTTCAGGGCCTTGGGATGACTGGTTAGGGGAYCAGGAGCACAAGTAGTGTTCTCCTCTACCCTTCCAGTTACAGAGAATGATGAGGGACGAAACAGGAAGACCCAGCAGATCAAAACCTAGCTCTGAGCCTGGTGTCACTAGCAGAATTTTGGGTTTTTTGATCATGGGTCGGTCTCCATGACACCAGGCTTGCTGGCGACAGATGGGGTACACGTGTCTCGAAGGGTAAAAGGATCTTTGCACAGGACTTAGCAGGGCTCATTGGAAGAGCTTGAAACTAGATTTGAAGGGGGAAACGGACAAAACCAGGCTCACTGGAGATAAGCCTGGGGGTGGCACACCAATGTTTGAGGGACGGTGTACTAGCAAGGTCCTTCGGTCTACCGTCTCAGTGGAGGTAGGGGATGGAGATCTGTGAGGCAGCAAAGACGCAAGGGTTATTGATGTGTTAGAAACCACGGAAGTGCCTGAGAATGGTCACGTGGGAATTAGGGCTTCTGCCCCCAAGAAAGGTGGTGGGATCAATAGTCCAACTGAAGTACATCTATACCAATGCACGCAACATGAGCAAGAAACAGGAGGAGCTGGAAGCCATTGTGCAGCAGGAAAACTATGATATGGTTGCCATCACGGAAACACGGTGGAATGACTTGCACAACTGGAGTGCTGCAATGGATGGCTATAAACTATTCAGAAGGAATAGGCAAGGAAGGAGAGGCAGCGGGTAGCCCTGTGTGTTAGAGAGTGTTTTGACTGTCTAGAGCTTGATGATGGTGACGATAGGGTTGAGTGTTTATGAGTAAGAGTCAGGGGGAAGGCCAACAAAGCAGACATCATGGTGGGAGTTTGTTATAGACCACCCAACCAGGATGAAGAGGCAGATGAAATATTCTGTAAGCAGCTGGGAGAAGTCTCACAATCACTAGCCCTTGTTCTCGTGGGGGACTTCAACTTACCAGATGTCTGCTGGAAATGCAATACAGCAGAGAGGAAAKAGTCTAGGAGGTTCCTGGAGTGTGTGGAAGATGATAACTTCCTGATGCAGCTGGTGAGGGAGCTGACTAGGGAAGGTGCCCTGCTGGACCTGTTGTTTGTGAACAGAGAAGGACTTGTGGGTGATGTGATGGTTGGAGGCTGTCTTGGGCATAGCGATCACGAAATGATAGTTTCGATTCTTGGAGAAGTAAGGAGGGGGGTCAACAGAACGGCTATCTTGGACTTCCAGAGGGCAGACTCTGGCCTGTTTAGGTGCCTGGTTGACGGAGTCCCTTGGGAGACAGTCCTGAAGGGCAGAGGAGTCCAGGAAAGCTGGACATTATTCAGGAAGGAAATCTTAAAGGCGCAGGAGCAGGCTGTCCCCATGTGCTGAAAGACGAGCCGATGGGGAAGAAGACTGGCCTGGCTGAACAGAGAACTTTGGCTGGAACTCAGGAAAACAAGGAGAGTTTATGAGCTTTGGAAGAAGGGCCAGGCAACTCAGGAGGACTACAAGGATGTCGTGAGGTTATGCAGGGAGAAAATTAGAAGGGCCAAGGCCCAGCTAGAACTTAACTTGGCTACTGCCCTAAAAGACAATAAAAAAYGCTTCTATAAATACATCAACAACAAAAAGAGGGCTAAGGAGAATCTCCATCCTTTATTGGATGCTGGGGGGAAACATAGTGACAAAGGATGAGGAAAAGCCGAGGTACTCTAATGCCTTCTTTGCCTCAGCCTTTAGTAGTAAGACCAGTTCTCTGGGTACCCAGCCCCCTGAGCTGGAAGACAGGGACGGGGAGCAGAATGGAGACCCCATAATCCAAAGGGAAATGGTTAGTGACCTGCTACACCACTTAGACACACACAGGTCTATGGGGCCAGATGGGATCCACCCAAGGGTACAGCAGGACTAGGAAAGTGATTGTGCCCCTGTACTCGGCACTGGTGAGGCCACACCTTGAATACTGTGTTCAGTTTTGGGCCCCTCACTACAAGAAGGACATTGAGGTGCTGGAGCRTGTCCAGAGAAGGGYRACGAGGMTGGTGAAGGGTCTGGAGAACAGGTCTTATGAGGAGCGGCTGAGGGAGCTGGGGTTGTTTAGCCTGGAGAAGAGGAGGCTGAGGGGAGACCTTATCGCTCTCTACAACTACCTGAAAGGAGGCTGTAGAGAGATGGGTGCTGGTCTCTTCTCCCAAGTAACAAGTGATAGGACAAGAGGAAATGGCCTCAAGTTGCACCAGGGGAGGTTAGGTTTCCTAAAATAATTTAGGAAATTTTTTATGAAAAATTTCTTCACCRAAAGGGTTGTCAAGCATTGGAAGAGGCTGCCCAGGGAAGTGGTTGGGTCGCCATTCCTGGAGGTATTTAAAAGACATGTAGATGTGGTGCTGAGGGACATGGTTTCATGGTGGACTTGGCAGTGTTATGTTAATGGTTGGACTTGATGATCTTAAGGGTCTTTTCCAACCTAAATGATTCTATAATTCTATGAAAAAGTTTTCAAAATATGTTATTTGTGATAGTCTTTTCAACTCTTCCCTAGTATTTCTCAATGAATCAACTGCGTAAACATGGACAGTAATTTTGGCAACATGTAATATTAAGTTTGACTTTTGGCTTTGACAAACATTTCTGTATTATTCAATTTCTTTTGGTAGGATCTCTTTTAGTTTACTAGCTCAATTCCCAAATGACTTTTGTGCAGCTCAGTTTTATAGTCTCAGTAGTGTCTTTCATAAGTAAGCTGCAGAACTAATAAAAATGACCCAAATTAATAATACATTCCTCTATTTCAAAATGTCAACAATACAGAGTAGAACTACCAATAAATCTTTCCCAAACCTAAGTTAAAAAAAATAATAAGCATATCATAACAGCAGCCCCACATTTTACTGCAAATATATTAATGTTGAAAGCAGCCAGAGACCTGCATGGGGTAAGAATGAGGTTTCGTGAGTTCCAGGACTGTTTGCTTTGCTGACATTTAATGTCCCATTTGGGCTTCTCTGTGTCCAATGATTTCCACATTTGTTTTTTTGAGCAAGTCATATGAAGTTCCCATTTGCTTTCTGGTAACATTCAATCCACTTCGATGCTTTAGACAGAACTTGGGTGCAATTTTCAGCGTAACCTGGAAAATGAAGTGGCCACCTAGCCTAGGCATTGATATGTGCATCCCAGAGTGTACAAGTTAAGGACCCAGAAGCCAGCTTTTGCCAGAAATTTGTTGTGATCTGTGAATAATGCAAGGAGTTACTTTAACTTTGCTTAACCTGCAGAGACTGCATGCTGACAGCCTAAGCTCCAGCCCAAAGAGAGCACAGCCATTATGGGTTTTCATTCCTGGAAGGTGGACCTGGGGAGCGGATTTCAGCTCTCCCTGCTCTCCACACCATCAGCCTAGTGCTCTGAAGCAGTATTGTGTGGTGTCACCTCCATCTCATTAGGTTGTCCTGCTGTGAGAGGAGCACCTTGCTTCAGAAGCAAGGACGGTGGCTGCTGGCATACATGCCTGGTGGGCAGGGCACTCAGCTGGAAGTGGGGAGGGGAATGTGGATCTCCTCCAATTCAGGAAGAGATAGAAACCGAACCCGGGTCTTCAACTTCCTGATGCCAGTATGAAAAGCAAATGTTATTGCTGGGCAGGCTTTAAAATGAATGAGTTCTGCTCAGCTGCAGTCCTCACCTCTGAGAAAGTCCCACATGCTGGACTAATATTGTGGACAGCCCTAAGGAGTTACCAAAGGTTGAGGAAGAGATCAGTCACCCCTGCCTACTCAGAGGCTACTTCTACACTTTCCTGTGGCCAGATGCCATGGTCTGGCCATCTCCATGCAACTGAACATGCTTAGCCTTCAAAGTAGGGTGGCTGCATCCAAACCACCTTTTGGGAATGGTTCCAAATGCCAGGGATGGCTCCAGCAGTTTAACCACAAAGGCAGTCATGGTTCAGCATCTGCATCCAGGTCTTGGTGCTGTTTTTACTAGCCTGGCCACAGCCTGCGGGACTGCCTGGCCTGCTCCCCTGATGCACAGTAAGTGCACCCTGAAACTTTCTGATATACAACTAAGCAGATTAAAAAAAAAAAAAAGACTGACTAGCTGACAGACAAGCCTGGTTTCACTAGCTCTGCAACTGCAGAAAGAAAAAGGGAGTGAGGGATGGGAGCTGGCAAGATATTATCTTTAATAAGCAATATGTCACTTGTCATCACCGAGACCAAAGCTTCACTGCTTGAGGGTGCTCAAAGGATACGTCTTTTCTGTGTGGTTTGGCAGCTTCATGCTACTGGCACCAAATCACCCATAAGTGTTGGCACAGAGAACTTGAGAAAGGGAAAACTTTTACCCCCTGAAATTTGATTACTCAGAATGCAATTAGACTAAAGAAGATGAAAACAGAGGCTCAAGATCAACTTTTAGCAGTAAACCAATAAAAATCAAGAAAAACTTTGTCTTTAATGCAGTCTAGGGAAAATTTTAAATTAATACCTAACAGTAAAAAAATTATTATCCCTTTAGGTGAGCTCCTGCAGTGCTGGGGAACTTCATCTTCCAGCCACCCAGTAAGATGCACATTACCTCAAAAGTGTGATTCTCTGGAGAAGGAGAACGTGCCAGGGTGGTGACGGACACAAAGCAGGGCTCAGGGTCTCCACCTGAGAGTCCTTTCAGGAGTGGACTCACATATGRAGAAGTTGCACAATTAAACTTGAACAGATCATTAATTTGATAATGACAACGTGCCAAGTCTGTACGAAAAGCCCCAACTCCCATGATTCAGCCACAAATCAAAAGGAAACTATGAGGACTATGAGGACAGATGGTACAATTACTGATAATACAACTGGCACAATGAGGAACATTTAAAAATACATGTTGAAATAATACATAATAATAATAATAATAATAATAATAATAATAATAATAATAATATATCAAACAGGATGGGCTGTACTATAACAACACACTGCATTTCTGGTCTTTAGGAACCACTGTGAACTGCTTGCCAATGACAACCAAGGGCAGGCACTTCTAGTCCACAGTGCACAAACTCTTGAGGGTCCATAAACTGCTTCTAAGAGGTAGGGCTTCCTTAAGGTCATAACAGAGAGGTTGTCAGTGCCAGGGAAGTGGGTATTTAGATGAATTCTGTTTTCCAAGCCCTGTCCTGCTTATCCTGAAGTCTCTGGGAGTTACTTCCGAAAAGTGCAACGAAAACAGGATCGATTGCTGTGGGAACAACACTTAGACAGTGTTTCCAAAGTGTTGATGCTTTGGAGAGGGGGAAAGTCACCCTTATTCCAGATTGTGGATGACAGTTTTGAGCCATCTGTAGTCCAAGTATCCAATAAAAATCTATTTACCGAACAGGAGATTTAATCTGGTGGGTTTTGACTAGCCTGTTGTGCCCTGTCACTTGTATGCACGCACTGCAGTAAAAGAAATAAGTAGGAACTTTTGGGCTCCTTGTCTCACTTCTGTTCACAGTGAAAGAGCAGAACTAGACCTAGTAGTCAATTATTCTTTTACTGTGCAGATCAATGCACTTTATCTTCATGTCATATACAAAAAGCATGAATCAAACTTGCCACTTAAACTAGGAAAACTTGCATTTTGGTGGCCTTCCAGCTGAGAAATTTACCCTTCGTGTTTTGTAAATATAAAAAATACAAAATGCAGAAATGGTCAAATGTATGTAATCAGTTTTACATCTCAATACATTTGCTGTAACTCTAATGACAGATCAGCATTATTGATCTAATGGTTAATGAAGTGAATATTTCTTACTCTTCCTTTCTTGTTATGAATAATTTTTCAGTTGAAATCCCCAATATAAAGAGTATATATTTAGATTGTTGAATAGCAGCAGCTCCTCTCTGCGGCACCACTCATTCCTTCACAAAAGGCAGCTCTAGAGCAGCGCAGCAGCACCAGCAGTAGTGAGGACTACAGCCTTCCGAGGCTGGTGCAAAGGCAGGCAGAGTTAGGCCCCCTCTCTTTGGTCTTGCCAAGATTAGCAATGGATCTAACAAAATGATTAACATTGCAATGCAGTGAGAATCACTGTTGGTTACAGAAAGATTCTTCTGTAAGCAGTTTGCAACTTGCCAGAATCCCACAGGCAAGATTTTCAACTTTCTATTGAAATACAGAAATTTTAGTTTCAGGAGATAATAAGAAATTTCAAGCTTATCAGATAATTAATTTGGCATAACTAGTCACATGCTCAGAAAGGTGAAAGCAGATGYTCGCAACTGGGATGAACAAAAGCGGAGCTTTTCCCACTTCATGTTTGCAGTCTCCAGAGTGCACTATACCAGGAGCAGCAGAATAATAGGGTAAGCAGGGGAGAGAAGATGAGAAAGCTGTCATGTTAAAGTAGAGGAGAGCCATCACTCCATTCACAGAGTTCTCTTTTGCTTTTAAACTCTTAAAATAAAATGCTACAGATCAATGGATTTCCTCATTAACCAACTTCAGCACCAGGTTGTGAATACCAAAAGCAGCTTTGACTTGCATACAGAAGAGCTGTACAGATGACAACTGAGCTAACATCACTTGCAGCACAGGATCTCTCTGGACTGAAGGTTTATATGTCAGGAAATGAGGACTGCACATTATAACTGGCCCTTGCAAACCCACCTCTTCTGGGGACTGCAAATTTTCTTTCTCTCCTTCCCAAAGCTTTGCAAATTTACCTTGCTAGTCTTCACTGTTTGGCCTCAGTTTTTGAGGATGCTTCCCGTTCAGTTCAGGTTTTCTGGTTGGAGGAGGGCAAATGAGCAGATTTTTTAAAGCAGAGCCACTTGTTCCRGTTTTTAATTTTTAAATTTGAAAAAGCTTTATACCGTGCTTAAGAATAAACATCTTGTAAATTAATTTATGAAACAAATTTATGAAAAATAAATTGTTTCAAGTAAGCATACTTTTCTCTGCATGTGTTCTGYATTTCACAGCACAAAAGCAGTTATATTTTGTGGCAGTATGATGTTACAGCTCACAAAACCCCAAATTTCCAAATAATAAGGCTCTCAGTTTCCAACCCCAAGGGTTTTAGCAGACGAGAAAATGACATAATTGTATTGAAATCCAACAGCAGAGACATTTTACTTGCACCTGCAAAATGTCTGCACATATAATACCTGTGCAAGCAAAAGTCTGGTTCTCTTTCCACTAGACTCCTCAAAGCTCCCTTCTGCACACAGGAGCTGAGTATACGGCAGTGAACAGAGCTTCTTGACATCAGGTTTCAGCTAAGTAAAGACCTGTAAGTTTTTACCAATGAATCTCTCTGCGCCTTAGCTTCTAATTATTTTCTGTTCTGTCAATTTAAATTGTAAGCTTCTTGGTACCAGGAGTATCTCTGACTTATCAAATAATTAAAGTTGTGTAACCAGTCACATATCTGAGAAAGGTCAAACAAAACCTTTGCCCAGGGTATGAATGAAAATGAATTTTCTAACATTTTGCATTGTTTCCTGACAATTTTGCCTTGTCAATTTAAAACTGTAATTATTTGGGTCAAGGTAGTTCTCCAGCTACGGTTTACAGAGAAAGGCAATAGTCAGGCTGGGTAGACACTGCGGCTTCTGCATTGGGATGGCTGGGAGCTACCACCTTTCCTCCCACTTCTGCATGGGAGGCAGCACGAATCCCAGAGCTGATCACTTATTTACATTTCGCGTCCAGGAGTTGTGAAAGGCATCAGCTATGTCTCAGAAGAATGGAGACATGTGGAAACAGCCTCCAGTTCAAATGGAGAGCTCCGTGCCAGTGCACCACTCTTCCAGAAGGTATATCACAAGTACCGGTGTCAGCTCTCCGTCCCACGGAGACCTGCCTGTTATCACTGCAAGTCTCTGCAGCCTCTAACCGCTGCCGCGGCTGATASAGTTAAGTAAAGACTCAAAGCCACATGTATCCTGCCCATGCAAGCACATTTAACAAAATAGTGGCAGAAACTTAGCTTGATTTCTAGGTGATTGATTTTTTTTCAAGACTAGCATTTTGAGTGTATTTGATTATAAAAATCMAATAATGAAGAGAAATGCTTTTGTTCTGTCATAAGCCTGCTTTGAAGAGTGATGATTCTTCATTTCCTAACTTGATTTATTCAGCTAATCTACTTGACCTCATGCAGACCTTCTGGTTTCATGTCTGAATGGTAAGGAGGAAGGATTCTTAGTGCGTGCAAGAAAGCCAGAGGGACTATGAAGAAAACTGAAGCCAAAAACATATTGTTTCATGAGGAAAAAGTAAAACCTGCACGTATTACAACGATTGTYACAAAGGTCTTCTCTCTTCTCTGCATTCGTATTGTGGGAACCCCAAAATTAAATTATTAGCATAAGATACAAAAGTAAATTAYTCACAACTGTCTTTCTGGATTGTATGAATTTGTTATGTGAATGAGGCTTTGTGTCTCCCCTATGATCAACAGTGACATCATGTACAGGTTACAGGCTTAGAGAAAGATGCTCAGAAGACTATTCACTTCACACAGCCTGAGTGGCCATCACTCTGTGCCAGTCTCAAGTCTGATCCTGCAGTCTGACATACTTTTTTACTTGAGTAAAAACATCTTCCCTCATACAGGGGACCCAGCAYGAACCTGAGGAGCAGGTTGGGTCTTTACCCCTCTCTCGTGCCCACTGTCAAAGGGCAGCAGGAAGGGCACTGGCCTTGCAAGATTTTGGTCAACCCCAGTGGTCCTTCCTTCCCGCACAGTTTTTGTGTTTTCTTGTTCTCCCTTTCTCTGCCCAATTTTGTGCCAATATTTTTTTCCTTCATCAGAGGTGAGAGAAAACTGCATCTCCAGAGGGGATATGGGTACCCAGCAGTATATGCCAGCACCTGGAGGCCAAACAGCAAGCTGATTTTGGGCTCGAAGGGATCCCAGTCCAGGGGTTGGTCTCACTGGCTGAAGTAGCAGGTACATTTTTTCCTCTGCTATTAGTAGAGCAACCTCAGCTGTCCCTCTGGATTAATCTTCATCCTGACCGGGAGCAAAGGTGCGGAGAAGAGCTCTCCTAACAAAACCAGCAGGATTATCACTTAACCTGAGAGATGTTTTTTCTGAGAGGAACTGTAACAGAATCTGAGAGAGACATATAACCCTGAATGAGCACTGGTGGCACTACCTGCTTGAAGAAAGGGGTCTCTCTTGTTGACTTTCAAGTGAGCAATTGGCAAGAGGGAATATTAACRCTCAGACAGAGGACTGGGCAAATAGACAATTTTGGGGATTTACACCAAGATACAAGGACATTGCCTCYGCTCACATGGCAAACGGGCCCCCTAGAGATCACACAGCTCAGTACAGCTGGGACAGCTTCATCTCTTAGTGCTCGTGCTTTATATAGTCTCCTCTAGCTAAAAGTATAATCTGTTGGGTTGATTAATCTGAGCTTTCTGTTCCAAAATAGTTGGTATTTAAGGTAGCTGGAGTTTTCTGTTACCTGTACAATGTGACCTGAAGAGACCCAAAAGAACAACCACCTTTATGGGTAGTACTTGCACCTTTATAGTACAGAGCATTTTAATGGGCAGCTGGAAGGGAGCTGGTTAGTATGCACAGGATTGGGCTCATCCTCCTCTTTGGGGATTAGACATGTAGCAACAGGTAGCTTTATTCGACTTAAAAACGCACACAGCTGTGCTTTTTGTTAGCTGAGAGGTAACTAACAGCAATAACTCACACACTTGAGAGTCACAACTTGTTTGATTAACTTGTGACCTTCTTGAAATACCTTTAAATGAAAGTTATTTTCCAGCATACTGTTCATTATTTTGTTAGAAGATATATATAGCATAACATACATTTTTCAGAGCACCAGTAAGCCCTAAGTCTGAGATTTTTACTTCAGAAGGAAAGGCTGTAAACTGTTGAAACACAGAGCAGTAGTCTGCAGAAAACTTTGTCCAGAAATAGCTTTATGTGCTTTGGCCAGATGATAAGACACATTTGAATATGAACCTTTAGGTACCCTATATTAAGTAAGTGCTTGCTGCTTCTTCTGAGTGATTTGTGACAGTGCATGCCATCTACTGTGAAAAGACTCCTGACTGAAATAAAGGATAATAGTTTCTAAAACACAGTGGAAAAATKGAACCTTTCCATTGCCTTTAATGGGCTTTGGATCCATCCCAAACAAGCTGCAGTGATGTGCTGCTCACTATAATTCACTGGCTCTTGCCCCTGCCTTGTGGCAAGGGAACGTCATCTAGCAAAGTGTGTGCTGCCTGCAGCAGCTCCACACCGCTTCACCCTTTGGGCTGCAGGCAATGCCAGCAGCAACGGCCAGGCACAGTGCCATGTTTGTGACCGAGGATGGTCTGAGAGGGAAAGAGAAAAACCCCATCAAAGGCAGAGGCCAGCTCCAGCAGTTGTCACAGATGCAGCCCTTCTTCACCATGCTCTGCCAGGGTGTCTCAAAGTCACAGCCAAGAAGTCATTCCGGCACTTTGGATGTGCAGCTTTCCTGCAAAGCAAGGAAGACTTTGCAGAAAACCGGAGTTCACAGGCAAGATGCTGCTCCATAGGTGCTGCTCCTTGGGCAAGGGTCACCAAGGTGTTACTTCCCTGAACCTCTCATGTCTCCAGAGCCTGTGGAAGGGAGCAGAAGTTGCCAACAGTCACATCCTCTCTTTGGCCACAGGCAGTTCCCTCCCAGCCAGGGACACAGCCCATGGGTATGCATTTCCAAAGCTTCAGGTTTATCTCCACGTTTCACTCTTTCCTGCAGCAGCACCAGCGCACAGGGCTCTTGTCCTGTCTGCTCCCAACCCCAGGCAATGCACCAGTTGTGCCAGCCCAGTTGTGCTGCAGATCCCTGCAGACATGCAAACACACCTCCTACCACCCTGCTCCCTGCCCCTGTGGCCTCCAGGGAGCCAGAGAGAGAAAAATACTCTTCTCAGAGCCATAGCCTCAGGCTGCTCTTCAAAAACTTGCTTTAAGACAGCATGAACAGCCCCCAYCCCTAAAGCAGCTGGTGACCTCCCCTCTCCCCAGGCCCTTACAGCCCAGCTCTGCTCAGTGCCTAGAGCTGGCAGAGGTTTGGCTGGCTGGGTGCCCAACCAAAACAAAGTGCTTAAGTGTGATACAGTGCCAGGGGGACAGGGCCACCTCCCACCTCAGTTCACTGCACAGCCACACGGACCCTTGGAGGTGGCACACAGGGAGGGCTCCCCGCTCCTTCCAGGGTCTCCGGGTGATAACCTGGTAAGAGCTGCAGCCAAGTGAAGTTACAGCTGGGTAGTATTTAGGTTCCTGTTCTYCCTAAGCTTAGCAGGCTGATGCTCTTTAATTCAATTCCATTRCTGGCGTGAATAGGAGTTGCAGGTTGTTTTCTCCACACTGGATTGCTCCAAGTTATACATATGTAAAACTGGCTTGAGCATAGGCTTCAATGCATGGAGACTTGTGTGCACATAGTAACACACCTCAAAAATTAAAAGACTGAATAATTGCTAGATATAGAGCTCCTTGCAGCAGGAAGAAGGTAATTCTGCAGAAGAAATGTCCTTTTAYTCCTGAAATGAAGCTGCTGAAATAATGCTCATGGTGAAGTTTAGCTGCAGAGCTTCATTAATAAGAATTACTTCCAGCCACTCTGTATGTGAAGCACTGTGACACCAGGCAGACTCACATCCCTATCAGGTATAAAGAAACACAACCACCAGCTCTCCTGCTTCGTGTGTGACTGTTAAGATGCCRTATGAAGGAGACCAGGCATCACATCCCATTCTGGGCCGTTTGTGAGAAGTTCATTTCATTCATGAGCAAAAGCTGATTTGCTAAATCCAGCTTATAAAACCAGAAGTTAGGGAAGGTGTAAGATTATAATCAGAGAAATAAAATACTAGGCTTTCCACATCATAAAAATCCACGCATTCTTTTTAGTAAGCAGATAAAAAGATTTCTTTAATCAGTGCTTGTTCACTGACTGTAAGCTAACATCTAAAATCTTGGCACCCATCTTCGGCACATTTGCTGAGACAAAATATCATTATTAACAGTTAGAGCAGAGTTATTCTAAAATATTTTGCTGCACTTGAGCAATTATCTGGGTAATCACTGACAGAAGCATACAGGCGATGATGCCAAAGCACAGAGCTGAGTTCTTTCTTCCTGTTTTCCAGTCTTAACCTTGAATTAAAAATCACTATGAGCCACTGAAGTTAACCTATGTGTACAACAGCATCATGCAGCGTTATCACATCCAAGCTTGTGCAGAGACTTAGTCTTTCCTTATTTACCAATTCTGAATTTGTTCAACCAAATTTAAGCACACACACACATGCTCACCGAGCTCCCCATACTCTGCCAACCCCACATCGTATGAACCTTGTCTTGGTAGGATTCTCCACTTCTGAAAACATGCTACAGTGCAGCTCAGTGCTGGTGACACTGCCCACCTGAGAAGCACAAGCACTAAGAATGTCTCCATCTGATAACACAGATTGCTCACTGCAAACCCGGGTCTATAAAAAGATCCTGCAATCACATCCCTCCTAAAGCAGATTTTGGAATCCAAGAGGTCCTGCATAATTGAAGAGCTATGAAGTAATGGTAGACAAATATGTAGTGGTACTGCAAAGTCCTGATGAGTCATCCAAATTACAAGCAGAACTGGAGTGCGTTGCCTCACCAGTTTAGCCAGGAGGAGGGTATTTTYTTTTTCATTTTGCAGGCCTGTAGTTTGCAACCCTTTTACATCCTCTTACTGAGTGKTTTGCCTGCTGTTCCAAGGAAATTAATTATTCTGCTGGAAGTCTCATTTTGTCTTTGAGGCTTATCTTCGCATTGTCATTGCTATATAAATAGAATCTTAGCTAAAAATACGCATTTAAAAATGTTTATCAGGAACTTGCTTTCATACCAAAATAGATTTGTGTTTGTGCGCGTGCATAACRTACAAATGTGCAAGTCTTGATAAACCAATAGAGGAAAAAAAACCCAAGCACCAWAGTGCACTCTCTTGCCAACACTTTCCTTTCATTAGGGAAAAAAGGGATAGGTGAAATTCTTGAGGAATTTCTCTAAGAACAAAGCCTGCCATTCCTAACATGAAGCCAAAATAATTATTTTTAAAAGGTCCTAAAAGGTGGGGAAGTCAGGTGTGAGATAGGGTGTTATTTTAAAATGTCAGAATTTATATTCAGGAGTGTGTTATAGAAGATGAAGGTTAAGACAGAACAAGTGGTACCACTGCAGCTCTTGGAGAGTGCCTGAAACTTTCAAGATTTAGGTGTCCACATCGTGTCACTAGTCACAAGGTGAAAGGTGATCTACAGAAGAACATAATGTAAAACTCAATGTTTTTGGTAGGTAGCCAGTACTTATTTTCCTTCTTGAATAGAGCTTGGTTGTTTCCTTAGGCAGTCTTCAGTAGAGATTAGATAGCAGCGTTTCTGCAGCTGATCGGTTTTGGGAGCTCTGTCAGACCAGGGAAATTTCTTTAATGAAATAATTGAGCATCTCTAGTTCAGTTATCCCCGCTACTCAGTTCAGGCAAACTTTACGCCCTCAGTGGGAAACAGCTACCACAGGATCCGACTTCTGCTCCCCTAAATCTAGGCTCCTATAAAGCTCWTTAGTTTCTTTTCCAGCACTGGCTGATTCTTTCTGATGTTCATTCCAGCAGAAACAGTTAAACTATAAGGACAAGCAAATGCCTAGCAGTAAAATTAATTGTGCATCTACTAGATAATAGAGAGGAATTAATGTCAAGTGAATGTCAATAATTAGAGCTTAAAAGGATTCTTCAGCATCATTTCGTTAATGACCAAAGTCCTGTGAGTGAACACCAGMGAGATACTGTGAAGAGTTTTTACTTCTCTAGGATATTTGATTTCCATTGCATCATTTGATATAGACACAGGTTTTACATTAAATGCAAAACTGTTTCATTTATATTGACTGCGTTACAAAAATCCTATTGATCACACAACTTTTGCTCAATTGTTCATGATTTCAGAAGAATGAAGATTGTTTTAGTTACAAAAGAGGCCAGTATTCTGGCATTTTGCAGTATCTTGAAGACTACTTGTATCAAAAGGAATACTGAAAGTGATGTTAAATTAATACATACAAAAAATGGAGAAGTCAGATTGTTCCATGCCCATACATAAGAGAAGGGATTTCTCAATTAAAGGTGAATTGCCTTATTGGGCCAGAGCCACAGAACTTGTTAGTCCTTCATCTTCTAACAGCTGCCATTCAGAGCAGCCATTCACTTCTTTAATTTGTGTAATGATTTGCCTTCCTACCAGGAATTAAAGAGATATTACAACTAAACRTGACAGTTCTGATTAATAATACAGAAGTGAGACATACATTTTTAACACTACATGTGCAGGACATATAGAAACCCAACCATTTGTGTTCTACTAAACTTTTAGCTTGGGCAACATCTTACAGGAATGAGCACAACACTGATTATGTATTTTATGAAAAAAAATCCATTTTAAATATGGATATAGAAGAAAAACAAAAAGCTTTTTCTGCCCTTGACTGAGCCTGAAGCTATACATATGTATGTGGGTTTTTTTCCCCACATCTTTTTTGAAGAAATAGGTAACATATATCAAAAACTATATATTAGTTTAGGTTCTGGTCATAACAATATGGGGATTGAATCAACTGGACAGTTTTAGGATTGCTTAACTTTATAGCTATCTTAAAGTTATAACCCTACTTTCCTGCTAGATAAGAGGAAATTAATGCATCCCCTAAGGCAGACTTCTAAAATGGGTCAAACCAAGCACTCTTTAAAATTGCCTCTTGCTCTTCATTGACTAGGGAACATTGGGTACAGGAATCAGTTTGACACAAGAACTTAAATTTAGGTACTTTTGGGTGTACTACGTTTCTAAGCTCCCATTACAGTCACTGGAGCCTGAAGAGCAATTCAGCTCACCATAAAGTAGGTACGCAGTGGCTGGTCAGCTGAATCCTTCATTGATTGCTTTTACTAGATCTTCATTAATGGTAATGGGAGCTTAGTCATTTTATATGTAGTTGCTTGTATTTGGGGGACTTACTTAATCTAGGCTTGATCTCCCATCAGAAGTGTTAGGGGTCTACCTGATAAAGCCCTACTTACTAACCCGGGGCACATGAGCCCTACCCATTGTCTCAGACAACTTCCAGCTCAGTTTAAAAGTATCCTTGGAATAACTAAGAGCCAAAAATGACTTGCAGAACCAGTACCCTGAACTTGAACCTTCAAAGGAATTRCACATAGGAAAGGCATATTCTTCCTGAAAGTTGTTACAGTTACAGGTCTGCTCACTTCTACTCAAACAGAAGAAAAAGCAAGAACAAAGCATGGCTCAGCAGAAAATGATGTCCAAGACATTTGCTAGAGGAGCATGGCTACTGAGACAGTTGATGTCTGGGTTTCATAGAGCCAGCTGGGCACTGGCCTAATGACAGTGCTGTCAAGGAGCCAAGCACTTGACCCGGAGCTCAAATTCTATCAAACAACTGACGATGAGATGTTGCCATATGTAGTGGTAAGTCATCCTTGGATATCATACTTTACTTATCACAAGGTAAACACTCATGCAGCRTTTGAGCAAGAGGCACTCTCAACTACCAGCTATGACAGGATGCTGAGACAATTGCCTTGTCTTAAATCCTGCCTCATTCCTGCCATGAGGCAATTAAAGTCTATTGCTGCAAAGGTCCTGCACCTGAGTCGGGGCAAACCCCAGTACCAATACAGGCTGGGGGATGAAGGGATTGAGAGCAGCCCTGCCGAGAAGGACTTGGGGGTACGGGTGGACAAAAAGCTGGACATGAGYCAGCAATGTGCTCTCACAGCCCAGAAAGCCAACCSTATCCTGGGCTGCATCAAAAGCAGTGTGGCCAGCAGGTCGAGGGAGGTGGTTCTGCCCCTCTRCTCTRCTCTSGTGAGATCCCACCTGCAGCCCTGCRTCCAGCTCTGGGGTCCTCAGCACAAGAAAGACATGGACCTGTTGGAGCGGGWCCAGAGGAGGGCCATGAAAATGATCAGGGGGATGGAACACTTCTGCTATGAAGAAAGGCTGAGAGATGAGAGAGTTGGGCTTGTTCAGCCTGGAGAAGAGGCTTCAGGAGACCTTATTGCAGCCTTTCAGTACTTAAAGGGGACTTGTAAGAAAGATGGGGATAGACTTTTTAGCAGGGCCTCTTGCGACAGGACAAGGGGGAATGGTTTTAAACTAAAAGAGGGTAGATTTAGACTAGATATAAGGAAGAAATTCTTCACCATGAGGGTGGTGAAACACTAGCACAGGTTGCCCAGAGCGGTGGTAGATGCCCCATCCCTGGAAACATTCAAGGTTAGGTTGGATGGGGCTCTGAGCAACCTGATCTAGTCGAAGATGTCCCTGCCCATGGCAGGAGGGTTGGACTAGACGACCTTTAAAGGTCCCTTCCAACCCAAACTMTTCTATGATTCTATGATTCTATGAAAGACAACACAAAAAGGAATTAGGCAAACCCTTTCTACAAAGTGAAAAGTTGTTGTCAGGTAACTCCTTTAGGCAGTAACTCAGAGSATAGTTCACTCTTCCAGAGATGGCAGGGATAATGATCCAATATACTTTCTCCTYACTTCCCAGAAAGCTCCCTCTATAGTGGGTTAATGTAGGATTGACAAGTCAGTAATTTCGTTTTCAGTCATTCCATGCAATATTCACAGAGAGAGCATGTACACATGCCTCAAGACCCTGCTTCAGGGGTTGGTTTGTGTTGGACACTTAATTAGACCTTTACACTCCTAAGAAATTAATTTAATTTAATTTCAGAGGTGCTGAACACCCACAGAKCTTCGGCGAGTCCAGAAGGAAGTGAATACCCGTCGGGGGTATTCAAATTTTGGAGGTGACAAAATACAGTGAGGTGCTCAGAATCAAAGTTGATTTGCCTTTTATTTTTATACACTGTTTAGGGAGGATTCCAGTGCTTCTGAACYGGGGATAAGTCCTTTCCAGCCTTTGTTTTTTTCCAGATTTTATGTAGCACCAGTAGAAGCCCTTGCCTGGGCAGAAGGTCCATGCAGTTGTCCATAGTACTGCAGGAGATACAACAATACAAAGAGAACACCAGATGAAAACAAGGAAGGCAAGTCATCCACCTTATGACCTTATGAACCAYTTAGTTAGCCTCCCTCAGTTTGCAGGCTATGGGTAAGCCTGTGTATTGGCTGTGGATTTTAAGCTGTGGATTTTAAGAGGCAAGCTTTCACCGGGAAGCAGGACCTTGTTTGTGAAACAAAGACTGCGCAAAATTAACCTATTCAGCTTTCACCTCATCAGTCACTTGGTGTGTTCCTCCGGCCTGCAACTTCATAGAATCATAGAATCATAGAATCATTAAGGTTGGAAAAGACCTCTAAGATCATTGAGTCCAACCATCAACTCAGTACCCATGCCCACTAAACCATGTCCCGAAGCACCWCATCCACACGTTTTTTGAACAYCTCCAGGGATGGTGACTCCACCACTTCCCTGGGCAGCCTGTTCCAATGCCTGACTACCCTTTCAGTGAARAAAWTTTTCCTAATATCCAATCTAAACCTCCCCTGGCGCAAYTTGAGGCCATTTCCTCTCGTCYTATCACTTGTTACTTGGGAGAAGAGACCARCACCCGYCTCTCTACAGCCTCCTTTCAGGTAGTTGTAGAGAGYGATAAGGTCTCCCCTCAGCCTCCTCTTCTCCAGGCTAAACAACCCCAGYTCCCTCAGCYGCTCCTCATAAGACCTGWTCYCCAGACCCTTCACCAGCCTCATTGCCCTTCTCTGGACATGCTCCAGCACCTCAATGTCCTTCTTGTAGTGAGGGGCCCAAAACTGAACACAGGATTCGAGGTKCGGCCTCACCAGTGCCGAGTACAGGGGCACGATCACCTCCCTACTCCTGCTGGCCACACTATTCCTGATACAGGCCAGGATGCCGTTGGCCTTCTTGGCCACCTGGGCACACTGCCGGCTCATGTCGACCAGAACCCCCAGGTCCTTTTCCGCCGGGCAGCTTTCCAGCCACTCTTCCCCAAGCCTGTAGCGTTGCCTGGGGTTGTTGTGACCCAAGTGCAGGACCCGGCACTTGGCCTTGTTGAACCTCATGCAATTGGCCTCGGCCCATCGATCCAGCCTGTCCAGATCCCTCTGCAGAGCCTTCCTACCCTCAGRCAGATCAACACTCCTGCCCAACTTGGTGTCATCCGCGAACTTACTGAGGGTGCACTTGATCCCCTCGTCCAGATCATTGATAAAGATGTTAAACAAGACRGGCCTTCAGTCCAAGCTGTGTCCTTTGCACTGGAGCTAGCAGTGAGGCTGGATATTACACTGACCTTTAAAACCTATTGAAACTTCTTTGGCCTTTAGGGAGGAGGGAGAACCCTCCCACACCCCCCAGGAATAGCCTGACCCCAGGTTCTCTACTTCAGCCCATCTCTAATMATTTGCCAGCTACCTCAAGGGGAATAGCTTTCCAAATTCACTTTTAAATACAGAAAAGCTTTCATTTTTTATTGCGTTAGAGTGATTAGCCAAATGGCTTTGTGGAGCCAACTGCTTTAGAGCGTCACATTATGAACTAATTTCATTACTACTTGGCAAGAAGCAGTAATTGGAAGTCTCCTTGCACCAGGGTTTACAGAAAGGGCTGGAGGCCAGCACTGTAATTTCAGTAAATACAATCACATTTTACCACATCACTGCACTAAACAGGCAACCCACGAAGAGCAACCAACAGGAATGCAAATTATCCATGAGATGGGGACTTTATCCCTYTTCCTAAAAGAAAGTATTCTGATCCCTTCACATTTACCCCAACAGATAGAAAACTCAAACTGTATTTACCTTGCCAGTCCATCAGTACTTTATATAGAGCACATGAGAATTTTGAGGGCATRCTTGTGTAAATGAGGTAGCATAGAGTTTAAATCAAGAAAAACAATTTTTAAAGATCTAGAGTAACATGTGTGAGAAACCCTATCAGTGTTTTTTCTCAAAAAAAAAAAAAWTAATTTAAAAGGTGAGATTTCTAGAGAAAAATAGGAGTTTGCCCATTTTTTTCTAGCAATTCTGTGTATGCTACAAGGCATGGGTGCTGAACAAGCCTGCTTCAGTTCATGCGAAATCTACTGCCTGCTGGAAATGATGAAAATGAAAAAAAAATCCACCTGCCACCGGCTTGYTCACCAAAGTTATGTTATCAGGTATGCAGTTCCCAATTTGCTGTTGTACTGGCTCTGGCTGCAATGGAGTTAACTTTGTTCATAGCAGCCCTTATGGTACCGTGCTTTGGATTTGTGACCAAAACAGTGTTGATAACACACAGGTGTTTTGGCTATTGCTGAACAGTTCTTGCACAGTGTCAAGGCYTTCTTTGTTTCTCACTCTGTCCCAACCCAGTGAATAGGTCAGGAGTGAGCAAGAWGTTGAAACACAACCAGGACAGCTGACCCAAATTGGCCAAAGGGATGCTCCATGCTGTATGACACTGTGCTCAGCAATAGAAAGATGGGGCGTTTTGTCTTCCAAGGTAGCTATTGCTTGGTACATCAGTCTGCTTGTAGGAGGTGATGAATAATTGCCTTTGCCTCATTTGTTTTCTTTTTCCTCTCTCCTTCATTATTAAACTTTCATAATCCTGACCCACCAATTTTCTCACTTTTGCCCTTCCTGTTCTCTCCCCATCCYACCTGGAAAGGGAGTGAGYGAGAAGCTGTGTGGGTGTTTAGCTGGTGGCTGGGGTCAACCCACCACACCACTTTTCTCTCAAGACATCTCAATACRTCAAGAGGCTCGAAAAGTCCTTCCAGTATGATCAAATGGGACTTGGCTATAGTTTAATCCTTCATTATTCATCATCTTTTACTTCCCAGAGCATGCACCTCCTACCTTTTAACTTGCTTCTCCTTATTAGCTCTCCTTAGCTTTTTTTGAAAAGAGTTCTTTCCCTCGAGACTATGAGATCACAGGTAACAGGGCAGCAGAGTATGTGGGAGGGTTAAGTCCAGCTCACAGTGGAGCTGAAAATGGGGAGTTTGGTTAAGGGAACGAACAGGTTAAACAGGTTTCCAAGAACTTACTCAAAATAAGCCTTGTTTAAGCATCCAAACAGAGGATAAGCTCCTGTTAGGTTATTACCAGAATTTAAATGCTTTCAAAAGGTTTTCTGATTGCTACAGGACAGTTTGATGATAACTTTTCACTGTCAAGTCATGCAAAGACACCATCTTATTCCCACTTAAGAAATTTAGTTTCTAAAAGGCATTTAACTCATTCCCACCAGACGCCTGAGCTTAACAAAATAAAGAAGTATATGTTCCCACACTGCAGATTTTCAGAAGGTACATCTCTGCATTGGTAACTTCTACTTCACAGAAGCATGGTTTTGCTCATTACCAGAACAGCCTAACAGTATGTTTGGGATTCTGCAAGAAAAATGAATAGATTCATAGAAGTGCTAGTTTGCCACAGGAGACGTACAACAGTTTGAAACTTGGCTGCATTCAGACTACTGATCTTGTCTGAAGGTTGCAAGACAGTCCAAAATTAACTGCTAAGAAGCAAAAGTTCCTATCTGAAAGATTTTTCACAAATATTAACAAAAATTTATTGTTTCTACAATCTAAATTTAAGTAATTATGACTGCAAATTGTAATTTGGGTTTCACACACTGCTCAACTTCCAATAATCTTAAAAGAGAAGAAAGGTTTCTTTCTTCTTCCCCTACAAAAGTAAGCTTTCACAGTAYCCCACAGGCAGCAGCATCATTACAGAAAGCCTAGAAATGGTCTTTTGTATAATATTCTGTACGTGTATTACTTTCTGGTCTAAAAACTTTCAATATTACTGTTTCGTAGAAATTCAGTAGATACAGAAAAGAATACCAAGTACTGTAATTAAGAATTAAACTTCAATCTTGTAAATATCCAGGAATTTTCTGGGTAGTCTCCAAAAGTTACCTCTACTTCCCTGTCAAATATTGTTCAAAACTGTCCGAGAAATGTAAGAGAAATACAGCAGACTAAGTAGGATGTTAAGGGCCTGCACTGCACTTTCAGCCATTCTGACCAAATCTCAAACACTTTTTTAGCCCTTATTTCAGTCAGTTTTCACTGATGGGCTGAATTCTGCCAGGTACTAAGCACTTACCGCTCCTGATCCCACTCACAAGTCAACAACACTCCAACTCTTTTCAAAAGGGAGGAAAAGTAGGCTTATTTCTTAGCCCATTTCATGTAAGATCCACCGGAATTAAGGGTCTTGGGAACCTCAGTCTCATAAAAAAACCCACTTGATTGCTCAGTGTGAGAAATAGAAAGGAACTTAGCACACACAGCACTGCTGTAAGAGCACTTGAGGGATGCAACATGTTGGAGCAACTCAGCCCTCCAGTACGAAAGTGCTCCAATTCCCACTCCAGACATGGCTTTTGCTGTCCTGCTTCAGTGGGGTTCAAGATCRTCTATCCTGCCCAAACAAAGCTAATACTTAGAGCTGGGGTGGCTGATCAGCAAGGGTGCTGAGCAGCAGAGCTGTCAGCACAGGGGGTACTCCAGGATCCTATGCCTAATTCGAAGCACAGACTTGAACTCGATAATTGACCTTCCTCATTGCTACCCAGGATGCGAGTGACAAGGGATGCCTGAATGGATCTCTCAGCTCTTACTCATACAAACTTTTTCGTTTTGTTGACCTTATTGATGGAGCTAAGAAAAATAAAGTGGAAGATTAACTCTCGAACTAACTAGGAGTTCCTGGAGAAAGGTCTTTTAGAAAGGCTGGGTGAGGGCAAGAAGAGTGTAGGTGTAAGCCTGCATTTTTCCATTCTCTGCTATCAGTGCAACTACTTCAACAACTGACCTAGTCTAACTGCATGACCAAGGTCACTCACACATGAGACTGGGAAATCTGGGATATTTTATCTACTATAATTTCCTTTGTGGGACAAGGGAAGGGGCAGGCAGGGAGGGACCTGGGAGTGAACTGCTGAAGAGCCAGTAGTGGCTGTACCCACTGTCTTTTCTACCAACTTAAGGAGATTTTGCTGAGCACTACCCTGACAGACACCTCATAAATTTTTCTTATTTCACTGCTGCTAGTTTTAGGTCAAAAGAGCATTACTTTGTCCTGTTATTAGTGATTAGTGCTTATTATTATAAGCACTGATCCTGCCCACAGGTCTCAACATTGTCTTCATTAGTTTATGCCTTTGAATGGGTATCAAATGTGATCTATTACTTTCTCCACATTTTTTACCTTGAGATGGTCATAAAGTAGTCTACTAAGTGACATGTTTAAGACCTTTCCTGAATGAATATAATTAAATGTTGTTTTATATTATATAAAATATTTCATCCTGACCCCAAAACGTTGTTTRTGCCACCATCTTCCATCAGCTTATTATTCCTCCAAGAGGAAAAGAGACATTTCCTCTGCTTTATTTCACATGCATCCTTCAAGTTTGTCAGTTTTATAGGCAACAATTCTTCATGAGCCTCTATTTTGATGTTACTAGCCTTCAAAATATGAGATGTCTCACTGAAGAGATACAYAATTATAATTATTTAAGATACCAGGCTCATTCAGATTGTTTTCCACTAATGAATCATGCCATGTTTTCTGTCAAAGTCTTGCCTGCTTTCAGCTCTTTGACAGAATGCAAAATAGGCCCAGCTCAGTTCTGGTGTCACAATAACATATATCAGAAATTGTTTAACGGASTTACAGAGGGAACACTGCTGTAGGTCAGCTGTGAAAGATCAGAAATTGCTGAATGAACTCAGAGAGGGACCACTGCTGTGAAATCATTTCTTATATGATTCTATGATTTGAGCAGGGTGCATGAATTGCTCTGCTCACATCTGTGTTACTAAAATTAAAACAATAAGCTAGATCCCAAGGTCCAAATATGCACCCTAACCTTGGATTGAAAATCTGCAGTTCAGTCCATCTTTAGTAATGTTGATATACTGGAATCCATACACGCCTTAGGTGAACCAGCTCATTTAAATACAAGCTTCCCACTCACGTCCTTACAACACCAAACCGCCAGTGTGATATAGATATAAATACATGTGGACACATACATGTAAGAGTATATACCCATGTTACTTGTGAAGAATTAGGTCTTCATGGCCAGTGTAAGTTACTAGTACCCTATAGTTTCAAAACATCTTATGAAGAATCTAAGATCATAAGTTTCAGAAAGAAAATAGGTTAAATGTTTATAAATATCTTTGCCAGACTCCTTTAAGTGAGTTAAGGAGAATGACTCAGCTATTTTGAATATATTTAAGACTCTATTCCTTTGCATAAAATAACAGTAGAGACCACCGAGCATACAGGCCATTTGAAGTCACACCTAGGCTTACAAGCAGAGCACCCTCTCCACTGAAAAGATGTCTTTTATTTACCTTCGTACATGTGTAAGGGCATACAGAGCAAGGCAAAGAAGTATCGAATATCACGTACTCCAGAGCAGGTAGGTTTTATTATATACATGCTACTTAAAGACAGGGCTGAATCAAAAGCTCAGGTTTACTCATATTCCAGCCTGCACACACAAGCCCTTTGCTAATGATATAAGCACAAGTAAAGTACATCTTAATTCAGTTTGAAGTGATTCGAGCACTGGCAACAACAGAGAATATGAGCAAGCCCCTTTTTGTGATTCTACTTTATTTAGTAAGGCAGACTATCACAGGTACTCACATGCTTTGAGTTTTCCCTGATAGAGGATTCATGATTCCTAGAAGTATTTTGGTCCTGAAAAGCAACAAGTACATCTAAGAAATAGAATAGAATCTTTCCACTTCTCTAAAAAGTGATATTTATTGATTGTTCTGCTGCTGTCAAATATAATTCAGGGGAAAAAAAAAAATAAAGTCACCACCAACACCACAAGAAGCTCTTGGATCTCCTAAAACTCTTGCTGGGAAAAAAATGCAGGTTRACAGATCTGTGAGAGGAGCTTTTGATTTTCTTTTCCTCTTTCATAACACATCTCCAAAACGCAAAGGTGACGTTACTACAGTAGCTCCCTTCCTTTTTGCCAAGCACACGAGGATCCCTTCTTAAGCTTTGCTGTAAGATGCAAGAGCACCATAAGCCACAGGCCAGCAGGATTTCAGAGGGACCGTTTTTGTACAGCACTGTCTACCCCAGGGCAGCAGTACCTCCTGCCAACGACACCGCACCACTGCCAGCGCTCACCCCGGCGGGCAGAGGAGGGGGACTTCTGTGCCAGAGGCTTCGAGCTTGTCTCCACGTAGCTCCTCACAACTCCAGAAGTGGGCTCTGCAGGACTGCACTTACTTACTTCATAGACTGATGTTGATGGATTATGTGCCTGATAATTAAGCTGTCTAAAAAGCCAAGTCAAACTCTGCCCCCATATTAAAAAAAGAAAAGAAAAGAAAAGAAAAGAAAACAAAAAACCCACTCCAGAAAAATACCCCACATTGATTCAGAGTTTCCAGTAGAGCATTCACACAGACCTCGACATTTAAGAGACTTTTAGTTAAAAAGCAAACAGGCTTTCTTTAGGATGTTTCTCTTCCTATAGTGGGATATTGTATACAGGTTTCATTTCAGGCAGAAACAAACCCATTGTACAGAGGATATGRGAAAAACAACTACGCTTTGTATACTCAAGATCACTTAGGGTGCACACAAGGACATAGTCAAGGTACACATATTTAAACACAGTAGGTCACAAACTGAATGTGAATCAGTCTATACCACTTTTATGGAAGACAAAGRCATATCTAAGGGCATGCTAGGAAAYATGAAGAGGTGTGCTGTGTTTCAACACACATGGAAAAAGTCTACACTCCAGTGAGGASTTATGGGGACTGACAAATTGTATACTGCTTTGGGCTCTGTGCTTCAAGAAGTACACAGTTGCAAAGAGTGCATAGCTGGGCTGTTAAAGCTGGAGGAGGCAGAGTATCAATATTGTAGTGTTTTCCTCAGGTGTAAAGCCACTGGAAGTGGCCTCTCCACAGCAGTTTGAAATCAATAGCTCAAGGACTGGGCTGGCTCCAGGTCTAAGGTTATTTTAGATAACCCCYTGTAAGAGAAGCAGAGAAGCAGCACTCAGTCACTGCGCTGAACTCCCTGCAGAGTCTCAGGCAGGCAGGGACTGGCACAAGCAAGGGAAGAGGGGACTACCCTTCAGTAAGGAGAGCAGAACTGCTCTTAGCCAGCTTTGCCATCAAAGGAAACCTGCTATCGCCTTGTGGCCCAAGGGGAGAGATATCAGCACCCACTTACATAAGGGAACATGTTCTTCTCTGTGCTCAGTGTAGAAAACTTAGTTTAATGGACTTTAACTACAGCAAGGGGGCTTTCAATAGCTAAAAGCTTTCWGGAGTGAGAAGTTAGTGCAGGATGGGAGCAGGTTGCACAGGGGGGTCTGTACAGTCCCCATTACTAGAGGTTAGGAAGAAACGGGCAATGACCCTGCCTTTGGGCAGGAGGACAAGGAGTTTCTCTGATGCTCGACAGCCTTATTTGACATCATTTTGGCTCCCAGACCTTCAGTACTGAAACTCTGGCCATGGTTACTTTGTAAAGAGGGATATTCCCTTCTCTCCCTTCACTCACTAATACATGKGGTTTTTCAAAGTGAGAAGACACTTTAGTAGATAAATGACTCTTAAAGGGTAATTATATAATCAGGGGCAATGAAGAGTAATTAGGGCTACTCAGACCTACAGTTCCCATACAGCCGAAGCACTTAAGCATTTGCTAAGTAACTGGTTGTAAATGGGCCCAGAGCTGATACATTTTCCAAGAGAAAAACTCTTCTTAATTACATTTCTTTTGAACTTTCTATTTCCTGTACTTGTCTTATTCATGTATATAGTGCCACTGAAGTGGATATCATTTGAGGAATCCAGTTGAAAATAATTGGAAGTTGGCATTGTTTTACTGAAGGCCACAGAGCACTAAGGTCAAACCTCAGCCTAGCCAGGGTATCTTCTAACAGTTATGCAGACTGTCTCATACTGTTCTTATTTTTCCTTGCATCATCATCTCTTCTCTTGTCCTGCCACATGGTAGGTGGAAATAATTAATATCTACAAAATGCTTTAAAACCTGGGCTGAAAGAAACTACACAGGAATGATGGTTATTTGGAACAACTTCAGAAACAGTCACTGTATACTCACTAATTTTACTTCCAGTCTGAATTTTCCATGGGTAATTTGCAATGCTCATAACCCACCAGAAGCAGATCATTTCTTGTAGCCATAAGCTGTTTATATTAGCTCTTATTGTTCGCCTATTATCTGAGGGAAATCTTGCTCAAAGGTAAGAAAAGTAAGAAAAGAGTTTGTAAGAGTTTTAAACCCCACCCATCCTACTGCACYGTAGCTATTTGAAAAGCCTTGTCCCCCATCATCCTCCTGACAAGAATCTGGGTCCGACACTAACACTCCTTCCCTGCACGAGGGGCATTTGAAATGCATCAGTTATACATGAAGGCGTTYGCACACTTTGTTTTGGGAATGCTACCTTTGAATAACCGGCCTATTTAGTTTCATCACCAAAGCCTCTTGATCTTTATCAAATGCAACTTCAGAGCCAGAGAACATGAGCCATTTCCATTTTTAACTAACAAACAGCTCTTTACTACAGTACAGCATAGGAGAGGTAATACTGCTAAAGCTGCAGCTACTACAGAAACTCTGCACATTTTGTCCTAGCTAGACGGGGCTTCTAGCAGAGTACTCGGAAGAAGTTGGAAAAAAATAATAATTAAAAAAAAAACCCAACACTCCTAGTACCGCCAGTCCAAACCCATCCCAAGCTGCTGACCTTCTAGGCATGCTGCAAAAGTACCTTAGGGAAGAGGATGCCCTCTCGCGTGACAGAACAGCGCAGATGCCCAGCTGAATCACATTTTAAACACTGCAAGGTATTAGCTCATCCTGAGTACCGTGTGTTAGCATGCCTGCATTTAAGTAGACACTATTTTCAGAAGTGTCCAAGCCACTTATAGGCATGTGTCTCATCAAAGTAAGACAGGTACTGTTGAAAGCACCATTCTCTGCCCTCAGCTGCTGTCATCAGCATCCAGGTTGCTTGCTGTGCATTGCTTGAGAAAACCCCCTAGAGAGTAGTTTTCAGTGACACAGACCAAAGACTGTAACTTTGCACCGTTCAATAACCTTTTATAACTTTGTTATATCGCCATTAATCTCCTTCTTTCTTTCTTCTTCAAAACCACCCATCCATCTTTTAGGTTGATGGAAGATATTTCCCCATTAAGTGCACATTATTGCTAGGAACACCCTGTCCATTGTGCAGAAATTGCCATCAACCCACAATATAACCATGCTCTGCTGCCGTACGCTTAGGAGAAGAGTACCTCTGGGCTTTTAGAGCATCTTTTTCATGGCTGCTCCACACCTCTTCTTTCAGCCTACGTCTACCTCACTAACTAGACCTGCATCAGGCTGATTCTCAGACACAGCTTTTGCTGTCATTTCATATTGCTCAAACAGAGCTGTCCCTCTTAAATGGTTCCTTAGAAACCATTTTGTCTTTCCTATGATGCCCAGCTGGACAGCCAGAAGTGGAAACCACTATGACAGACATTAATGTGTTTTTGATATACAGCTTCCCATGGGGAAGATGAACCCTTAGTCCTGCCTCCCCCTTAGCACCAGGCACAAAGCTGAATAACAACTTTCATGGACTCATAGTCCAAGTCTTCTCATCCCCTCCATTTGCCTGGCACTTGGAAAATATTTTTTTATTTTGGAGACCACGGCTGGGAAATTTTTGGGAGGGGGTTAGCTGGTGTGGCCTAACCAATTTCAACGACCAGTCTCACATATGAGCAGAATCAACAACCAAGACCTAGGGCAGGGGCCAGAGTGTAGTTTAATTAAATAGCACAGATCAGCACTTAGCCCCAGTTCTAGTCCTTCACATCTCAGATATCATCCCTGGGCAAATTTCATCATGCAAAATCCTATGAGATCCATAGACCTTGGACTTGGGTTTCCTCCTGTAGAAAAGTCATTGGTAAAAGTCATAAAGGAATTTTTCCCCTGTTTGTATCTCATAGATATGAAAGCAGACAGCACAACAGCAGCTGCTTGTTCCAATGCTGTGACATCTCTCCAAGCCAAGCTTCAAAGATGGCACTGATCTTAGAGATTGCAAAAAGCAAACTTTCCTGTTATTTGGTTATACCATTTCTTCCAAAAGAAACGTCAGGAAAAGTTTCCATTGCGGCATTTTCCCTTTATTAAGGGCAGGGGAGGGGGGGGTGGTGGGGTGGTGGGTGGTAGTGTATGGTAGGAGGAAAGGTTTGATTAATTGTGTTCTCCATGGTACCCTAAAAAACAGCTCTTTCAGAAGTCAGATAGCACGATAGAGAGCGTATGAATTAGGAGTAGGGTTTTATTCAGGGCACCAAACTTCTGGTACCTCTTTTTGGGTGAATGGGATCAGAGGCAGAGGATCAAAAGCAAACACCCTCCACAAACTATGTGTAAGAATTTGCTTTCTAGGCATGTAAGTATCCCCACAGCTCTAAGAAACAGTGGTATCTGGGTTTTATCTCAGTCATTTATTTCATAAATTGTTTCAACGTTGCAACAACAACAGTCATTAAGTGCCTATAAACCAGCTCTCAGCCTGGGGCTAGACTRTCTTTCTAGTTCTTCTTGGATTTACATGCAATTGTACAGTTATAAACACCCTCAGTGGTAAATCAGCCAGGAACCAGCTTTGCACAATTTTTTTGCTTTCACACTGGTTTATTTAAGGTTAATAAAAAAAATAATAAAAAAAATAATTAAAACACTGTTGAGTTCAAGGCTTTTTACCCAGAGTTTCTCTGCACTTCATTGTTTTACTTTTCAGAACTAATACATAACCATTGAATATAGCTGTTTCCTTGAGGTTTCCTCAAGAAACACTTTGACAGTTCGTAGGGGAATGTATTCCACGCCGCATAAGCCAGCAACTCATAACAGCAGTGGATTTTGCTCTGCTAACTCATCTAGAAGTTAAAAAAAAAGCTGGATACCTTCAGCTTTCTTAATCCAGCAGCTATTTTGAATCTCYAGCTGCTGAAAACCCTCAAGGGTGATATTTATCTCCAGGACACACAGTGGGCCAGAGCAAGGGTCTGGTAGGTGGTATGAGGTAGGATGCAGATAGTGACTCAGCYAGCCAGCATCCTGGGGGAAAGGCAGCATATTTACAGTCACGCAGAGATACAGCTGCATCCTTGGCAGTACTGTGAGCCRCTGACTCGGGAACAGCAAAGTACTTCAGATGCTACAAGATTCTTCTTGCAGCAGCCAAAGAGGTGCGATGTTGCTGCTGACATCCCCATATCCATTCCCTAACCCTTAGCACCTGGATGAGCTTCCTACACCATGGAAGGTGGTGGGACCTTGGAGGGTCCTGGAGCGCTCAAAGCACTACCTGGGCAGATCCCGCTAGCTCAGCACCCACCCATGCCCCATCCCTTTGGGACTCACAAATGGAGTGTTTCAACCCCACACTSCATGGTGGCCAATGCCATCGGCATGCTTAGGCTGTGGGGTGTTTCATCTGCTGCAGATGACCCACCATGTTACAGCTGCTTTCACTCAAACACCAGAGCCAGAGCAGCTGGGGACAGCACCTGCTTTTCAGAGAGCAGCAGAAGCAGGGATGAGGAGCACATGGGATTCAGCTTTCTTCTCACACAAGGAAGGTCACACACACCAATYGCCTCTCCCAGCACAGTGCGTAGGCTGGAGGAGGGACACCAGCTTTGAGCCCATCATGGGTGCTGATATCACAGAGCCAGTTGCTCAGACAGAGCCTGGTTTTATGCGCTCTTAGCCTAGCGTGCTCGAAGGCACTCTCCCATGGACATACATCAATGCAATGACCGTATACAGAAACCATTTGAGGGGGCAAGGACCAGGATCTAGGATTCCCTAGGTCCCAGGGGAGAGCTTACATCAGGCTCTTACTGCTCTAGCCTGTAAGCAGCCTTCTGCATATCCTTAGCCTCAAGCCATAGAGCACTTTAGCAGTTAGGGCTGAAAACATGAGCTTGCCTCACCTTCTGTGAGGAGCTAATTCAGATGAGGGAGGAAAGGTTTGGTGGTGTCCTGGTAATTGCACAGGTGAGGAAATGTGTTCTGCACCACTTAGAGGTGCCAAAGTGTTGCACACATCATGCCTGATTCTGGTTTTGCTGCCATCCAGCTAAGGTGTATTATCTAGGCCATGAAGCAACTGCTTATCTTACTCTCAAGGGTAGACTGGAGTCTGTCATCCCCCCAGAAGTGAAAGAAATAATTAATYATAAGAACAGATACCCAAATCAGTCAGAAATGCAATAACCATCAGCTGCAACTGGCTCTAGGCAGAGCTGGCATTACGGGGACGTCCAGCATGGTTAAAATGTCCTCAGCTTGAATGTGGAAAATCATATCTGAGGAGACCCACTTAAATAGGCTGGACCAGAAATTGACTGGGAAAGCCCTATAGAGAAGATTAATATTTKTTGTTGTTGTTTTCTTGCTTCAGCAGCCTTGTCAATACTAGTGCTGAAATGTAGCAGGACGGCAGCTCCTGCATTTGATACTTCACAAGAAGATAAACTCAGTGCTGCCTTTCCTTGTCTTGGCTGAGTCTGTAGTGTGCTAAGTACCCTGCAAGGAGGATTAGGAGGGTTTTACAGTGTAATTCAAATACGTCCAGGTAAAGTGAGGTACACTAATGCCTCTGATTCTGTCATCCTATATTGTACTCACACCCTGAAGCAGTCTGGGAGCTGTCGTTTGTCCCAGATCAGCTGGACACCCTCTGTGGCATGAGTGATGGCTCTGCAGTGATGTCTCAGGCTGATAGCAGAATATGGAAATCTGCCCTGGACAGGTGGATCCACTGTCTGCAGATCCCTGTAGCTCACTGTCCAGCACCTGACAGCACCACAACTACCCAGGGAGCAGCCAATAGATACTCCGAACACCAGCGCGATTTACTCAAAGAAATGCATTACAGAGTACTTAAATATATTCTCAAACCATACAATAGGTATATGTACGCCTAGTTACCCCATGTGTGTGTGCAGCCCATTAGTCACCTGGAAGGACAGGACATTGAAAAAGCTTTACCAGTTTATTTCTTGTACAYCTTTCCTTGCAAGAACTTTGGGGCAGTGTGCCAGTGCACATGATAGGTGCTACATCAGCAACAATAACGCTAAAGTACAGAAAATGATCCAAAAAGGAAATCAAGCTAGTTTCATACAACTATATTAGTTAGCAAAGAACAAATAAACATTACTAGGCTTCAAATAATGAAATTCACAAAAATGTGGTGACAAGCATTCTGTCAACAGGATAAAAAATACACAACAGACAGAAGTTATATGAATTCATAAAAAAATCCCACAAATCTGTATTATGTTTGAACTACAATGAAGTTCATATAAAATTGTTGCATTTGCAAGAAGTTCAGTTCTTGGAGAACTGATATGGTTCTCTATTTCTGCACAGCCAACAACCACCAGGTTTTGCTGACCCAAACCTGATTTCGTGTTTAGAAACTATAACCAAGGCCAGCTGTGCCATAGGCAGAGATTTTCAAAAGTTGAGCAAGAAAGGCCTGGAAGAACCTGACATGATTTAGAAATTGTAGTCCGGATACTTCTGCCTAAATTGTTTTATGATATATGGTGGACGATTTGAAGGATCTTCTATAACCACACAGCCACAATTGCATCAGATGGCATAAGGGATAAGGGATGGCATAAGCCAGTAGTTCTAAAAAAGTGATGCCAAAATATTATGGCTGTCACAGTTACGCAAGGAAAATTTGGGGAAACCATCTGTTTTCAGTTTTTTTTAGGACATGGAATTTTTCCCTATGTGTCCCTCAAAGACATGGTATACTTTCAAGATTATGGCACAGAAATGGATTACTGTCCCCAACTTTGGTGGTGAGATCTCTAACTCAGTGCAGATAAGCAAAATTGTGTTGTCTAGTCTGATGAAGAGGCCATATCCCCTATTAAAAAAAAAAAAATACTCTGGTCACCCTAGGGCTATAACTCTCTAATGCCCTCTCTAAACCCTCTATGCACCACAGGTAAACCAGACTGGCCATCCTACTTTTTTGCTGGAAAACAAGCTAATTAACAATGAAACAAAACAATTAAATCTCACAATTAACCAGATGAATGAAGAGGTTGCAGAAATTTCAGGCAAGATAATTGATGTCCTAATGCTACAATTTACAACTTTCAGAGAAAGGTTTTTTGTTTGTTTGATTTGGGATTTTTTTTAAATTTAAGTATGTCTTTCTCTCAGAATCACAGAATGATAATGTACTTCAACCATGGTGCTTAACTCTGTATTTGCCATTGCTGAACTTCAGGAGGTTTCTGCCTGCTCATTTCCTCAGCTTGTCCAGGTCTCACTGAATGTCACCACTACCCTCCAGTATATCAACCACTAACCAATTTTGATCATGCACAGACTTGCTCCATCCCATCCTCCAGATCATTAATAAGGACATTGGATGGTCTCAAGCCCAGCATTGGTCCCTGAGGAATACTCCAGGTAGATTTTATCCTGCTGATCACAAACCTGGGTGGTCCAGACAGTTTTCTACCAGCCTCATCATCCATTAATCCAGCCCTCATGTCACCAATTTGGCTATGAGGATTCTGTGGGTGTGCATCAAAGGCCTYGCTAAAGTCAAGATAAACAACATTTGCTGCTGTCCCTCAYCTGCTGAAGCATCCATCTCATGCCAGAAAGAGATCAGGCTGGTTGGGTATGGCTTGCCTTTGGGAGCTCCATGCTGGCTGCTCCCCAAAACCTTCTTGCCCTTCATGTGCTTGGGAATGGTTTCCAGGAGGATCTGCTCTATAATCTTCCCATGGAAGTTAAAAACAGCCATCTTACTCACTGGCCCCCTTTTTAGTGTTAGCAGCCTGAGCACTAAACTGGACTGAATGTCCAATTCCCAGGCCCAAGGACTGAATGTCCATCTTTCCTGTGATGATCACTCCACAATAACAGAGGCCAAGGCCAGGGATGGGTCTAGCTTTGTAATGCCCTGCAGCACTCCTCCTTCTTGKAGTAAATAATGAAGATTTCCTACACTGTCAGCACAGGATCTTACAAACGTTACAGCTCTTTCCCAAAAAATTACATGTCCAGAAAACATCATGATGAATGATCAAATGAGAACAGAAACTAGCTGATGTAAATACCAGGACAGCCAGACAGCCACTGGAGATGGAGAGCAAAACCTTTGGAAGTAGTACAGCACTCCCTTCTCACACTGACATGATTCACCATTGTTCTCTCTTGTTTAGTTATTTACCCCTCTGTTGATATATATAAACTCCTTGTGAGCCCAGAGGAAGGACTTTACCATAGGCTACCACTTTACCATAGTCTAAATGATTGAGGTATCAGGACATTTCCCATTTCAAAAGTCAGGGGAAAATATGATAATCAAATCTCACTTTGCTTTAATTTACCCTTCTTACCTAAAATTGTTAAAAGATTATATCCTTTATGCTTTAGCTGCATGGGCAACGCTGTGGATTGTAAAAGGAGGGGGAAAGTCGCTTGGGATGGGGGGGGTGTCTATGTTCACCTTTCTAATTGAACAAAGGCGGCCCAAAGATTTGTCCAAAGKATCTCCTACTTGCTTTTCACATCAAAAGTGTGAGTCTTCTCTGGTCTGGAAATATTTTGGTGACTGGCATATGCAAAATCACTGAAAGTAAGAGGGAAAATAGGGTCTTAATCAACTTCAATCTTTGTGTTTGCCTACTTGGTTGTTGGTAATTAATGAAGAGCAAAAGAAGCCTGTGCTATGAGTTCAGAATCCTCAGCTCCTCAAGTGTGAAATTTGCAATAACYATTTCAGAGTACCCCAGGCAGCCCCAAGAACAACCAGGCTTCGTATTCCTAGCACCTGAAAGAAAAAGGGGGATGTGCACAAATGGAAGGAAAGGAGAAAAAAGGGCAAATGTACACTGATCAAAACCCTTCAGACCTCTTTGTAAGTATTCAAATGAGGCAAAAAAAGGGACAAGCATCCAATTAAAAGAAAAGATTGAAGGTGTACCTCTGATTAATTGCTGAAAAGAAGGGTTTTCCAGCACTGTGGATTTTCAAATGGTGTGTTGCATTTTCAAATGGTGTGTTGCATCCTTTCCTCTAGCATTGCTCATTCATGGTGTTGTTCTTTCCTCTCCAGAAACTGCCACCTTAATCTTCTCTGCTCTTGGTTTGAAGTTCTTTTCCCTGTAGGCTTTGAAATGAACTCCTCTAGGAAGATGTTGCCCATTTTCTCAAACATTTTAAAAATACTGACACAGAAACAGCATCTCTGAATTATAGGTTGAAATTCACCTTTTGAGCTCATTCTGAAGGGACACAACCTGTGGCCTTGTAAAACTCCTTGATTTTGCAAAACTCCACAGGTCACAGTCTTGGGCTCCTTGCTCTGCTCTCCCACGGTGGCTCCCAGACCCTTTTGTTAATTCCTGGAGTTTACCCGCTTGGATATAGARAGTAAAGGCAGGTGCTGGGAGGCCTTTGAGCTACCTGTGGGTACTCCAAGGTGGCACCAGCTCAGCAGCATTTGCTTTGGTTCAGCACTGTGGATTTACTAGGTTTATGTTGGAAAATGCCAGGCAGAGAGCAGCAAGGCCAGGCAGCATGACAGAGCGCTCTGTGCACACCGGCCAGGGAGGGRCGAAGCCTCAGGTTTGCTCTCAGGGGAGCAGTGGCAGAAGAGAGCTGCCGTGGGAAGGGGAGCAAGTGCGACGCAGTCCCCAGCCCCGGGGATGGAGCAGATGCTGTACAAGAACAGCAGCGTGGGGCACCTCTGCTCAGTGAAGAACAGCAGAACTGGGACCCTCCCTGTGCCCCGGCTTGGGTACCACCCCCAGCTYGATATTTTAAGCTTCACACAGCAGAGGGAAGTGGGAGGTTTCTTGTCACTTAGCAAGGACCTTAGTCTTGTTTATAGATAAGAAAGTGCAGTAAACGTAATATTTTCTTAGGGGTGATAGCACACGGGGTTGCAATGCAGGAAATCCTGCAGGCTGTGTGCTATCTGGTATCCCCCRGCACAGTAAAGCCTCACCATGCCATAGATGGGAGGCAAACGCATCCAAAGAGGCGGYGCAGGGGAATCCAGGTCAGGCGGTCACCAATGGTGAAAGGAGATGAACTCAAGTTCCRGTGATGGAGAAGGGCAGCTCCATCCTGGGTGCTCCTCTCTGGCTACAGCTCGGCTTGGAAACAAAATGCTTTGGCCCTTGGGCCAGCTGACACAGACTGGCTGACCAATGTCTTCTCATCAGCACAGCCATCCAAACCACCCGGTGGGGCTGATCCCTGCGGTGAGCCCAAATGCTACCAGGGACTCTGTGGCCCCTTTGGGASATCAGGTCTGTTCTGGGATCCTGCTTCATTTACAGATGTAGCCTCCAACTGAGGAACTAAACTTATCACAATGAAAGGCATTTGGAGCAGATTGTTCCAGTAAATGCCATTGATAACATCTTCCTGAGGACGACAAAGTGCTTGGATATTTTCCTGTAACAGAAAGTTGGTGCAGGACAGCCAGGGGATCGGGCCCAGCCAGCATGGTTTCATGAAGRGCAGGTCCTGCTTGACCAACCTGATCTCCTTCTATGACCAGGTGACCTGCCTAGTGGATGAGGRGRAGGCTGYGRATGTGGTCTACCTGGACTTTAGTAAAGCCTTTGACACTGTCTCCCACAGCATCCTCCTAGAGAAGCTGGCAGCTCATGGCTTAGAYGGGTGTACTCTTTGCTGGGTAAAAAACTGGCTGGATGGCCRAGCCCAGAGAGTTGTGGTGAACAGAGTTAAATCCAGTTGGYGGCTGGTCACAAGTGGTGYTCCCCAAGGCTCAGTTTTGGGGCYGGTCTTGTTTAATATCTTTATCAATGATCTGGACGAGGGCGTTGAGTGCWCCCTCAGTAAGTTTGCAGATGACACCAAGTTGGGTGGGAGAGTTGATCTGCCTGAGGGTAGGAAGGCTCTGCAGAGGGATCTGGACAGGCTGGATC
>JASVER010000047.1:5049361-5061059 GCA_030449065.1 Oceanodroma leucorhoa | reverse complement strand
ACCTTAATGATTCTATGATTCTATGACCTACAAAACTGCCAAAAAATTCGTGTCCTATGTTCTGTGGTCTTTGAGTATTTTTTGTTCCTTCCACTGGTTGTTTCCTCTTGCAGCAGAGAAGTTTGGCACTGTTGTCACCACTGTCCTCCTCCAGCACTGCACTAACCGGTGCTCCCTGTCAGCAGACATTTCACTTCTTGAAATGCAACTGCATATACCAAAGTCTTATTAAAGGAATTTGGGGTCACTACAGAGATGGCAAAAAGAATAAATGMAGTTCTCCCTTTTGTATATACAGGGATTAAAAACCTATCAGACTTACCCATCGCTGTCTGCTTCTACGACTGGGTTCTGCATTTAGTTATTTTAAACTGCTTATTCTTGGAATTTGTTACTGATGTATATCTAGGAACAATTCAGACTGAATAACACCGTTGTTGTTTCATGAATCAGCAAACTTTCCTCTGTCAAACTACTGTCAGAGTAATCAGAGTCAAACCTATTTCATTTGCACTTCCACTTGAAATAAACAATGTGCATCTGGTCAAATTAAGCGATGAGTCTCTAATTGTTATAATGTGCACCTTATTCCTATTCTCCCAGCTGATACACGATGCTATTGTAGACATTGCCCTTCCTAACCAAAACYTTTCCTACCCCCATGCTTTTATAASAGGTAATTCCAGCTACTAAAGGAAAATGCCTTAAGTAGGTAAGTCTCCAGCTGGGCTATTTCAAAGAATGACAGTCCCTTGCTGGTTARCTCTCTGTAAGAAAAAAGTTCTGCAGTTGTGATGAAAAAGCAATAGTTATTCTATTCTAAATGCTGAATTAACAGCCCATAACTAACAACATTACTAGCACCATCACTRTGTTAAAAAAAAWTAAAAATAAAAAGCCCTAAGAAGCARTAAGAGAAACTAAGCAAAGGGACCTATGCTAGAAACGTATATGACAATATGTACTGGGTCTGGCTGGGATGCAGTGAATTTTCTTCACAGCAGCCCATATGGTGCTGTGTTTTGGATTTGTGACTAAAACAGTGTTGATAACACAGGGGTGTTTTAGTTATTTCTGAGCAGTGCTTACACTTATAAGTGCTTTACACTTACTTTGCTTTGCTTCTRTGTGCAGCYTTGTTTCACCTAYTAAACTATTAACTCTCAAATAGTATCTCAACCCGCAAGTTTTCAGCTTTTGCTCTTCCAATTCTCTCCCCCATCCTGCCAGGGGGGAGTAAGTGAGCAGCTGGGCGTGGGCTTAGYTGCCAGCCAGGGTCAACCCACCATAGTTTGTAAGGATATAGCCAAWCCAGGACCTAACATACCCAGTTACATGCTCTACTCGCTCTTTGATGCACCTCTGGGAGAAGCTGAGGATCCACGGCCCTGTGGTGCAGCCTGCCTGGGACATCATAATGCAAAATAATGCATAATAGTGTAAAAATCAACACACACCTACTACCCCATTTGAGGTGGCTTGAGCAGATTAACGACATGGAAAGTAGAGCCAGGGGAGTGGTGCCAGCGCCAGCAGGAGACTTCTCGCCTTGCCAGGAGCGTTTCCTCGGCAGAGTCCCCCAGGAAGGTTACAGCTATGCTGCTGAGTGGCTGAATCCCTCTTGGGCACAGCTGTGTCACCAGGCTCAGCAGGAGACCCGCTATTTGCCTTGTAATCCCACTGMTGAGCAAATCTACGTGTTGTCACTACAGACCTACTCCATGCCCAGCTGTGAGCCCTTTGCCACCCACAGATGGGCTTTTAACCCTGGCCACAGGGTGCTTTGCAGGAAGCTCTTCTCCTGGGCTGTGAGGTACAGATGAGAGTACAGGTTTGGAGTTCAGGCTTTGCTTCAGCCTGCCTCTTCTGTCCTCGGGTGCCAGCAGTGCGAAGCCCATGTCACACCGTAGGGCTAAGGTAAGCCTTGTGTAAGCCAACACGTGTTGGTGGAGACCCTGTGAAGAGCAGTGACTGACTGTCATGAGTGCCATGAGCTGGTACCCCACAGCTGTGTAACCAACCTGGCCAAACCAGGCTGCTCCGAGTGTTACATTTTCATCACAGCCCAAAAAAGACAGAAATCTTTTTACCACCTGTTTTGCGGAGAAAATGCTGTCAGACACTCAGCTGTATCCCCTGACCCCTCCTGGGCTCTGCTGCCTTGCTGCACTCCTCTCCTTGCCTGCGTTGCCTTTCAGTCCTGTGCTTGATTCCAGCTATTCATCTACAGTGTCTGAACAGATGGGACATACTTTTTCCAGACTGATTTTGTCAGAAGCTGATACTGGCTTCTGAAAAAGCTGCCATAGGAGATCTGCAAGGCCTTTGCTTTGGACAACTGTGTCCCAAACAGCACTTTGATGAAAAAAAATGGTCAAACAAAGAGGTCAGTCAGGTGTACAGCACCTTGAATACCTTAATGACATGTTCATTACCATTTCTTGTTGCCAAATACAGTTTGCTTTTCTTTCCAGAATTGTCTGTGCTGATGAGCAACTCATCTGAGAAGACATTTCTATGCAGCGTTGTGCTCCCACCACTGCAGCAGGTCAGGTGTGGGTCTCACAAAAAGACATGGCCCTGGGAAGGAGTTCAGAGGGTGGCTCGATGGGCAGAAGGGTGGAGGGCAAAGGACACCCTGCCTGCAATGGCTTCTGCCCACTGCACCATTTGGGTACAGTTTTAAAGGGCTGGCATCGTGAGGGCCTTCAATAGGGGACATATTTCTGGCACATTTTGCTTGCCTAAGCTCATGCTGGCCTGAAGACATTCTAGATCATTAGTGTATGCTTTTATATTCCTTAACACACCACTTCCAAATTAGGCCATGACTGTAGTCATTCTGTACTGATAGTGTACGTAGTCCTTCATCCCAGGAGCTGAGTGCTTTATACACCCAGATAACAAATTTCCAAAACATTCTTACAGATATTTATTCTATTAAAGTGCTAAATGGCAGTGGAAACTTCCACAGCATTATATATGTATCAGTTCAGGCAAATGACAGGAATAAAATGAAAATGTCCCTATACATGCCCTTTGCAATCCCAATGGCCAATGCTTTCACATGTGTCAGATCATGGCATGTGTATTTAGTTGGGAAATAGGAATAAAATCAGCCATTAGATATTACAACGCACTTTTGATAACAAGAATTTCTGTTTATCCATGTTTGTTACTAGCATTTAACTGCTATAGCAACAGGCATTTTATAAATGAGCAAAGTCACAAAAAGAAACATTCCTAGTTTCATTTGAGCTTTACAGAAGCAAAGACCATTCCTGCACTCTAGTGCTGGATCTTTTTTTCTAGGTGGAACTGTGGAGAGTTTTCATTCACAGTTTATTTATCTTAGGATGAATTGTTTAAATTATGACTTTATTAAATGGCATAGGACTTGCTCCTTTCCTTTGACATGTAAGAGGATGTGCGTTCATGATGGTATTTGAACGACTTCATTCTATTTCCACACTTAAATGTAAGCAAGTGATGGGCCAGAATCATGGCATATATGTGCTGCAAACTGTCTATATTTGGATCTKCACTTTCAGTGGACAGAATGAGTAATAATGAGCACAAACTGAGGGAGTGGGAGACTTAGGTGGGACAGTAGGAAAAAAATTCTATTGATGTGTATGGAGCATTGGACTTGGTTGCCTAGAGCAGGTGTAGAGTTTCCAATACAACCTTTTTTTTAAAGAAAAGTTTAAACAGCAGTTTTTCAGGAATATCTTAGGTGGTAGAGCTGATCCTGTCCTGGGGCAGGGGATTGACTGGGGGGCTTTATAAGGTTGCAGCCGGGCTTGTAAACTAAAGAGTGCCGGAACAAGGGTCTAAGAACCTGCACGTTTAAAAGATTGTCCACATTGTTTAACTGACATCACTCATGCTAGAATAGTTTATTCTGGTGCCCAGAGGACACTCCTAGATAACACTTCTGGATAATATGAGACATATATATCCCTCTATGCAGTATAGATGAGGTCACATTTGGGRCAGGAGGGAGCTTATTTTTATGGARACAAGGAGTTTTGTGCCACTGGCTGTCATTGCCAGACAACAGATTCCTTGTCTGCCTTATTAGCAGACACTGACAGAGGTTTCCTTCCAACCCTACTTTTCCCAGCTCTGCAATCCAGCCTTTTACAAAAAGGAGACATTTATGAAATGTTGGTATTAAGCTCTCAGCAGTGTTCAGAGTCTATTGTTTGTCTCTCCTCTGAACTTACCTTCACAACACTGGTTTCACTGATACATCACTGCTGACTTCAGTGGAGATTATCCTGATTTACACTCACCAAGACTCAGAAGACAGCTTTGTTRAGGGGAAAACCTGGTCTGTTGTTTTCTTTATGTACAATGGGTGATGTAGAAAGAGCTAAGGATGTGGATGGTGTAGAATGAACTAAGGATGAACAGCTTTATGATCTAGAATGGAGACAAAAAATACACAGYGAGGCTATTGACAGCAAAGTACATAAACAGTAGCATATTTTTGGAAGCTGGAAAGAATGTCATTAACTTTACAAGAAAGGTAGATATTTTCCAGTCTCTCTCTCTTTAATTTGTGTGGTCAATTTTTAAAACTTGCGCATCTCAGGGGACTTGCACAATACAACTTCTCACCCAATACAAATCTTGCTTCTATTCAGTGCATTAAGAAGGACAACCTGCAGTGTCACTGGGATTAGGACCCCTGGGCTACAGACAGGCTTTGCATGCCAAGTAAGTGATCCTGAGCCCCATGGCATCAATGGCCTAAATGTGTCCAGATGGTATCCAGAATAGAGGTGTCCGTGATCAGTAACTAGGAGTGCAGACAGGAGCCTTCCATTGTACAGCTGGACCCCAGCTGTTCCTACTGGTTTCACATGGGAAGAAAGTCTTGCTGATGMAGGTATGGTACAGATGTTTATGTTGTTGTCATCCATAGTATAGATGGAGTTGGCAGACCTCCACTACAGTAACCCTCTTTCCCAAGAATGGGACTTCTGGAGCTGATGACCCTGGAGGTGGCAGAACAGATCCGTGATAGGATTTTACCTGTCTTGTGAGAGAGAAGCTCTCTGTGGCCCGGAATCCAAAATAACTGCTATGAACTCGATGTTTTTTCCTGGATAAACTGTAGATTTTCTTCTTTTGACTTTGAAGGCCAGCCCAGGAAAGCTGTGAGGCCATGACATCCAAGATGGCCACTTGCTGAGGTGATCTTTAGGGGATTTCCTTGGTGCTGTGGAAGGACAAAAAGGGTAAGAAGCCTCTACTAGCAATATAAATTTCATATGATGAGAAATATTTCCAGGTTAACGGGCATTTTAACATAAATCCATGAGCCAGCCTCCARGAGAAACTGAAAGACAGTGTTATGGAGTCCAGTTTTTCCAGCAACAGACATTAGGAAGAGAGTAACACCATACTTGTTAGCACTCCAAAGACATGTTGGAGTCCACATTTCCTGAAAAACGCGTTAGCCAGAGGAGAAAGCCTGAAAGAGAATAGGACATTGAAGGAGATTCTGTCATGCTTTTGACGCTGATAGTTTGTCTGCGCCTGACAGATCCTGTAATCCTCCGAGAGTGGATGGTACTGGGCAGGTAAGTGTTTTCTACAGAAAGTCTCTGATCTTGATGCTTTTGTGACCCTAAGGAAGGCCCAGAGTGTGTGGTAAGTAATATTGATATCTACAAGCATATGGAAACCTCATCCATTCGATAACTGTAAATCTTCCTTGCTTTCAACAGGGATGTCTTCCCTTGTGGTCTGGGCCACTGGGAATCCCACGGAATCCCTGAGAATTGGATCCAGGCAAATATTCTCATCATTACAGAGCTGGCAAATGCAATCTATTGCAACTGAATGCATCCAGCTCGTAAATGTAGGGAAGTAGAAACTATCAACTCTTCTTCATTCATGAAGGATTTTAGTTTGTTCTGATGATTCTGAGACCCTCTGTCCTAATTCAGATCAGCACAAGCAGTCRTAGTAGTTTGACGTACTCATCTATAAACTAGCAGATGAACAAACTTTTCACATAATGGGCTCAATGGACATCAGTGAAAAACTGTTTCAGCTGGTTTTTGAACAGTATTAGCTATAAGGAGTTGTAACAGGTTAGAAATGAGAGTATCCCTCTCCTTCACAGGTCTTGGTACCTCGCCTCAGCAGGTAATTATGTGACAAGTATCAGTGCCATCATGTGCACTGTTTTATCATGAGCAGCCTCTGCAATCATCCGCTGTGTAGGTCTTACCAGACAGGCCAAGATGCAAGATACCCAGGAGCTTGTGGTATTTCTCTTGCACCTTCTCCTGTGATATATCATTTCTACTATATACATGATAAAGGAATAATATCATCAGCAAGAATGAGGATGCTGCAGAGGAGGCAAGCTRTCTTTCCTACCAGTGTCCCAACTTGTGGAAGACATGAAGGGGGAGCAGGGAGGAAAGATAAATCCTCTCTAAGGGGTACAGAAATGTACTTGCCATAGCAAGGACTCTGTTGGCTTAGTGGTTCTCCTCTGTAAGCTATCCTCAGCCCCTTGAGATGTACTGCTTCTGGGGCCCAACTCACAGGAAAATCAAGGAGTATTATATTCATTATACATWCTAAGACACTTGGGTTTGAGGTATTAAAAGGTGAGGCTATGGAAGACAGGTACCAAGGAAATCTGGTTCCCACATTTGTTACCTGGCTCTTAAAAATCAGACCCTGGCCATCAGAGAGATCTGTGCTGGGGCTATTTTGTGATAGACTCAGCCAGCATCATTTTGGTTTGGCTGGTGTCAGGGAGGGTGTCGCTGTGAGGGTATCCTTCTTACCCCAGTCACCAGGGTGGGGGACATTTTGATGACAGACTGGAGGGTGTTTTGGTTGCAGGGGAGCTTGGCTGAGRAGGGAGAGCACAGAGAGGGGCCAGCCAGAAGACCAAGGATGGATTAGGTCCTGCATTTTGTGAACTTGAAGGCTTGCACAGAGCATTTCCCAGATGAGAAAATTCGATAGGCTTTTTGAGACAGCTTGTGAAGTATGGCACAAAAAACATGTCTTTTAAAAACATGTTTCTTTCCTAAATCAGAGAAGCATCTTTTTGTAAGTAATGCTGAAGCTTCCCACAAATGGCAGATCTTGTACCCTGGGATTTTCTTACTCCCTTTCTCTTGAACTCTCTGTCAGGATGGATATAAGCAATAGCTTCACTGTTTTACAGCAAAAATACAGAGGTTTGGGTTCTAAAGCTGTTAATAACCCACAGATRACTAAGATTCATTTATTAACAGTATACCAAGAAGAATTACATTTCTCTTCCAATCCAGGGTTTCGTTAAGGCCTTCTCTGTTTCTTGACGTTCAGAAACAATAATTTGCAAAGAAACCTTTAATCAAAACAAAGGAATTGGATTCAGATTTTTTTGTAGCGTAGGAGAAGAACAGATGGTTTGTGGGAACAATTGATTATTCTGTAATATTATCTCTTTAAGTGAATCTTTTTTTAGTATGCATGAAAACTGCTAGATTGCTAACTCTGGGCACATAAAGACCTGTGTTTACWTACAGCACAGGTATGGTCAAAGCAAACTTGCTGGCTCAGTCTTAGTCCGCATCATAATTGGTACTGAGCTGTTGAACAGYTCTGAACAGAGCTTGGGACTTCCACTTAAAAAGAAACTGCAATGTTTTGAAATTCCATTTCATGCACAACAAATGCATCTACAAAAGAAAATTCTTGCAAATCTTGCAAAGGATTTTTTTGTTTTAATTTGGAGAAGCACTGATACAGAGTGTCAGACAAAAAAATCTTCTTGGCAGAAGCAACAGCTGCTGACTGAGTAGCACAGGTAACATGGACAAAACCATAATTGACAGGATACTAATTTAATTCATCAGGTACCAGAGCATCCAACACCTGGATTCAATCATCTTTTAATAAACTGAAGGTGGATATGAGAAGAGACTTCCTACTCCTTAAAGCACTAAGACTGTGGAACAATCTTCCCAGGGGGATAGTGGGAGGGGAAAAAAGCAAACTATTCTGAGGTTGAACTGAGTACATATCAAGCCTTCTCATCTTAATACATCAGGAAAATTTCTGTGTAGGTAAAGTGTGTTTTCTGAGCTGGATGAGTATATCTGTTAAAGAATTAAAGAGGCAACACAAGAGCCATACAGACCCAGAGTGATCTTTAACTAGCTGAACTTTTTGACTGCAGCCTGTAAATTCTGACAGTGAAGGACTGCACAAGTATCCTTGTGTGCTGTGTTGAAGGAGTCAAATGGGAACTCTCCTTTGACCAAATCTGCAGCTGTGGTGTTAAACTTAGCTGCAAACAAATATGTCTTTTTCAGTTTAAATGTAATTTCACTATCCTTTTGACTTTATCTTAAAAGCTCATGAGATTACTTGTTTAGGACTGTGGTGCGTTGACCAGGTGCCSACCAAAGCCGCTCTATCACTACCCTCATCAGCTGGACAAAGGAAAGAAAATAAAACGAAAAGCTCATTGGTCAAGATAAGGACAAAGAAAGACCATTCACTAATTACYGTCAAGGGCAAAACAGACTTGACTTGGGGAAATTAATTTAATTTATTACCAATCAAATCAGAGTAGGCTAGTGAGAAATAAAATAAAATCTTAAAACATCTTCCTTAAATCTTAAAACACCCCTCCCTTCTTCCCAGGCTCAACTTCACTCCCGAATTCTCTACCTCCTCCCTCCAATGGCGCAGGGGRGCGGGGAATGGGGGTTGYGGTCAGTTCATCACACTTCGTCGTTGCCGCTCCTTCCTCCTCAGGGGGAGGACTCCTCACACTCTTCACCTGCTCCAGCGTGGGGTCCCTCCCACAGGAGACAGTTCTCCATGAAATTCTCCAACGTGGGTCCTTCCCACAGGCTGCAGTTCTTCATGAATTGCTCCAGCGTGGGTCCCTTCCACGGGGTGCAGTCCTTCAGGAACAGACTGCTCCAGCGTGGGTCCCCCACGGGGTCACAAGTCCTGCCAGCAAACATGCTCCAGCGTGGGCTCCTCTCTCCATGGGTCCACATGTCCTGCCGGGAGCCTGCTCCAGTGCAAGCTCTCCATGGACTCACAGACTCCTTCGGGCATCCACCTGCTCCGGCATGGGATCCTCCACGGGCTGCAGGTGGCTATCTGCTCCACCGCTAACCTCCTCGGGCTGCCGGGGGACAGCCTGCCTCACCATGGTCTTCACCATGGGCTGCAGGGGAATCTCCGCTCCGGCGCCTGGAACACCTCCTCCCCCTCCTTCTTCTCTGACCTTGGTGTCTGCAGGGTTGTTTCTCTCATATATTCTCACTCCCACTGCCGGCTGCTGTTGCGCAGCAGGTTTTTCCCCTTCTTAACTATGTTATCCCAGAGGTGCTACCACCATCGCTGATGGGCTCGGCCTTGGCCAGCGGCGGGTCCGTCTTGGAGCTGGCCGGCATTGGCTCTGTCAGACATGGGGCAAGCTTCTAGCAGATTCTCACAGAATCCTCCTCTTTAGYCCCCCTGCTACCAAAACCTTGCCACGCAAACCCAATACAAGGACTGAGAATAAAACTGCTCTGTAATCATCTGTTTGGTGGGGAATGATAAATATTCAACAGGTCACTTCTCACAAATTAAACTCCAAAGAGGTTTCGAATCATTTAGTACAAATTATTAAAACCAACCAAACAAAAAAAGTATTTGGAAACAAACAAAGAGAAATTGAGTTAAATTTCCAGGTCAGCCATTTAAATTCATTCCGTCCCACCACCAGACAATTTCTATTACTTTTAAAGAAAATATAGGCTGAAAGATAAAAGGGAGAAAAAAATAGAATAATAAACTTCAATTGCACATAAAAGGAGTAAGTGGGAGTATGGGAACATATTTGTAACTATTTTCTTATTGCTAAGTAGGGCAAAATGACTCCAGGAAGGCATGGGATTATTTAAAACACACTTGTATTTTGTTGATTCTTCAATATACAATTTTCTTAAAGAGAAGAATGTCAAGACAGATTGACCCAGGATATTAATGATAAGAAAACCAGTTGTTGGTTTTATATTATTGATTTGCTTTTGCATCAGTAACTTAGCATAGGATTAATTTACTTAAATTATATACATTTGAGCTGATAACTTTAGACTCCATTTATATTCAGTGAACAGAAACAACTCTTATAGAGTACAATTAATTGCACCCTGATGTAGACCTCTGAAATAAGTTGATGAATTGCACTTTCAAAGTGCCAGTTTCTCTCAGGGACTATAAAGACAGTAGAGCATAACTAGTGCTGATGTAGACCTCTACTGTGCACAAATCTCAATTTAGTCAAGATTAATCATTCTTAGGGCATGATTCAATTGCCCACGCACAGGTATGCAATGCCATCCAAGAGGGTAATGGAGATGTCCATGTGATAGTGCATATAAGACATTGGATTTATGGGAGAGCCATGCTCTTCTCTAACAGCAGCTGAAGACTAGATAGGATACCCTACAGTGTCTATAATATAGTTGCACTATATGTATATGTGGAGACAACTGAACTGAGCCAGTGTCATTGCCCTTTACTATTATCTGCCTGATATATTACCGCAATGAAGGGATATAGCAGCTATTTTCACAGATTGGGAACCAGACATCTAATTTAAATGCCTTCATTTCAGCAGATTTGTTTTCCCCTTGGAGGTCTTCAAAGGTACTTACTTTTCCCTATTACTTATAAAGTGAATTTTGGCACCAGCTTTTGGAAGGATGCTTCATTAGATGCCAAGAGCTGAGCATAATTCTTGTATCTAAATGGATAGGATCTTAACTGTCATGGGTTGACCTTGGCTGGACGCCACAGTCCCACCAAAGCCGCTCTATCATTCCCTTCCTCAGCTGGACAGGAGAGACAAAATATAACGAAAAGCTCATTGGTCAAGATAAGGACAGAGAAAGGCCGTTCACTACTGTCACGGGCAAAACAGACTTGACTTGGGGAAAAAAATTAATTTAATTTATTACCAATCAAATCAGAGTAGGAAAATGAGAAATAAAATCAAATCTTAAAAAGCCTTCCCCCCACCCCTCCCTTCTTCCCAGGCTCAACTTCACTCCCAATTTCTTCTACCTCCTCCCTCCAATGGCGCAGGGGGGTGGGGAATGGGGGTTGCGGTCAGTTCATCACACTTCGTCGCTGCTGCTCCTTCCTCCTCAGGGGGAGGACTCCTCACACTCTTCTCCTGCTCCAGCATGGGGTCTCTCCCACAGGAGACAGTTCTCCACAAACTTCTCCAACGTGGGTCCCTTCCATGGGGTGCAGTCCTTCAGGAACAGACTGCTCCAGCGTGGGTCCCCCACGGGGTCACAAGTCCTGCCAGCAAACATGCTCCAGCATGGGCTCCTCTCTCCATGGGTCACAGGTCCTTCCAGGAGCCTGCTCCAGCACAGGCTTCCCACGGGGTGGCTGCCTCCCTCAGGCATCCACCTGCTCTGGCGTGGGGTCCTCCACGGGCTGCAGGTGGCTATCTGCTCCACCGCTAACCTCCTCGGGCTGCCGGGGGACAGCCTGCCTCACCATGGTCTTCACCGTGGGCTGCAGGGGAATCTCCGCTCCGGTGCCTGGAGCACCTCCTCCCCCTCCTTCTTCTCTGACCTTGGTGTCTGCAGGGCTGTTTCTCTCACATATTCTCACTCCCACTGCCGGCTGCTGTTGCGCAGCA